>CAXAKX010000460.1:0-93100 GCA_963969525.1 Ontholestes murinus | reverse complement strand
GAGACTCTTTTAAGATGCTTGTAAGAAAGAGCAGGGATTTTAAAAGTATACACACCGCATTTAGGCTTTATGATTGTCTGGTTATTAGCAAATTGTGTTATTGTGCTTGTGTTTGGTCACCCGGATATACAAAATATAATATGTTACTTGAACGTTGGATACGTTTCGTTATGTATTTGTATTATTGTAAATATCAGGTTTATCCGAATGACTCTGTTCCTTACGACTCGTTGCTAAATGAATTTAATTATTTTCAATATATAACAAACATATATTTATATTAATATACGAACTTTACAAACTGATTCATTATTATACAGAAAACCGCAACTTATTAAATCTTGTAAATTTCTATATACCCCGGTCATCTAATCGTAACTCATTAACACCTCGAACTACACATTATTAATTCTCATCATTACTTACAATAATCAGAAGTTACCATTAAGTGCAATACGGACTTGATATACTTAATGATAATAGAACTGTCTTTGATAATAACTTAAATTCATGTTTGTTCTAAATATTGGTTATACTTACTCTCCGGCCATATCTAACTATTATAACTTTTTTTTTATTTGTTTTTACTTTTTCTTTTTTGTTTCATTAAGTGTCTCTGGTAACCTAGCATATTAAGATATTATGCAATCAGATATGTATTTGTGTTTATATTTATTTTTGGTTTATTTCTTTTTATTCTGTAATTTTCCTTTGTAATTAGGCTTTGGCCTGTTGAGAAAATAAACATTATTGTTATTATTTGTTTTAATACATAGATAAGTAAATGCAATAATTTCCATTCTTTGGGAGCAAGCAAAAATTATAATATCAAAACACCTTGTAAAACATAAATGTATTATAATATTAAGTTTAATTTTTATATATGTTGGTAATGCATTGTGCAATATAAATATAACTGATATATTTTACCTGACCAAGGACTATAGGAAGAATGCTACATCCAGATGTCATCATTATTTACTATTACATGATATGTTCAAATATGCAGGAAATATAGAAAACAGTGGAACGTTCTGACAAATTAGTATTAGAAAGGTTAGAAAGCACAGTTTATATTATTTTATTAGGGATATTTAAGTATATTCGTTTTCTTATAATGCAATTAAATAATAATTTTAAAATACGACAACATTTCATGAATCTAGAACAATGAGTCTTATTAAGACTACAAAACAAATTAATATTGAAACAACTACTTATCTGGCTAATACCACGACAGCTATTGAATAATACAAAATTAATTTGCATGATACAAATAGTACAGCCATCAAAGCAACACTTATTTGAATTAAATTATTTCTGTTGAATAAACTAATAAATGATAAAATGTACTTTATACTGTTTGAATGTGAATATAACATGAAAAATTATGAACAAAAATTGAATTTAGACTGATTTCATTAAATTAAGTTAGCAAAAGCAATTAAAATAATCTAGCATTCAAGTTTATAACCATCTGCATACATGTGTTTCGATCTTTCTATCTCTTCAGCACAGCTTTATTATAAAATTGATTTTAAATACAAATAAAAAACATTTACTAAAATAAATATAATGAAATATAAATAACTTACTCAGGCATGTGCGGCAACTGACACTAAAATGAAATATAATCGACTGAAGGTCTAAATTTATATCTGAGATGGATTAGTGAATTCTATAGAAATAATTATGTTCGGTATTAAAGAAAATACCCACTTAGAGCATAATTCAAATGTTTTCGTATTTTTAAAATATCATTTATTTTTTTACAACGAACTGAAGAATTTTAATACATTTAATTATACAATTACAAATAAATATTTATATTAAGTACGAATTATAGAAATATTTGTTAAATTTATCATTTCAACTAATCTTAGCTACCAAGTATGTTTATGGTGTAATTAGCACAAAAATATGTCCTATTCAGCTCAGGACTTTATACGCTCATAAACCACATTTAGTCTGCAAATTTCAGGAATTGTCCGGAATTGACACCTATTTATTAAAGTAAAGATAATATAAATATAACGCAGGTTAAAAGTGGGCCTAAATAAAACAATCAATAAAGTGCTCGTTGTTACAGGTAAATAGGAATACTTTTTATACCTGCAATGTATGTGATGCACCAAACAGCCAAATACGTTGCAATTATTTTTCACTCTGCTATTTCTATAAAATAGACATAAATAGTGAAGAAATGCTTCTAGAAAAGTCTCTAAAAAAATACTCCACTGGATGTAGGTCATGGGTCAGCTCACAATCAAATCAAGACAAAGTGCCAATCAGTGGCGGCTAAGAAAACTACGAAATATGCCGAAAAAATGTGGATAAAAGAAGAAGCCAAGTTTTGGTTCCGAAAACGTGATTCCCTCTTCACATACGCAAAAATTCTACATTGTGAGCTGACCCATGACCTACATCCAGTGAGTTCGACCTTTTAGACGACTACGTCAGGGAAAAAATAAGCTATATTGCACACAAGAAGTTCCTGTCTCAGAAGAAAAAGTTAGAAAATCTCAAGAACAACAGGAGAACGGTAAATATTCCCAGCCCAGACTCACAACTTAAATTTCATCCGAGAGTTATAAATTACTCTAAAGCAGAATTTTCACGTGAAGAACTAAATTTATTAGAAAGAGGACCTAATTACTCTCCGCATTTGCTCACAAAAAACTTCAAAGAAACTTTAATCGTTGAATCCGAATTAGCCCTTAAGGACACCCCAAATTGCGAATTAACCAAACTAAAAATTGCAAAAATAATTAAAAATTCCAAAATTATCAACACAGCAGATCAAACTGTTATAAAATCTATAAAAAACAAAATCACTCAAAACAATTTAATCACAACTAAAGCCGATAAAGGAAATTCAATAGTCATTTTAGATTCCCCAGCACATACAATTTCTTCTCACTTGAACTCCTTATATAAAGACTTAACCGATTTTCGAGATCCTTATTCAATTAAAAACTCCATAGAATTGTGCAACAAATTAAAATCCTTTAACATACTACCCAACTACAAGCTAGTATCGTTCGACGTAACAAATATGTTTGCTCAAATCCCCCCTGAAGACTGTATTAAACTAATCGAGGAATCATTCGACAAAAATAATGTAAATGTTACAATAAAAACCGAATTCCTAGATTTATTACAACTGATTTTAGAAAACAATTATTTCTCATTCAATAATACATGTTATAAGCAAACAAAGGGTCTAGCAATGGGCTCCCCCTTAAGCCCATTGTTAGCAGATATTTTTATGCACAACCTTACGCAAAAAATTTTAAATTCAACATTAGGTATAAAACATATCAAACTTTGGCACCGATACGTAGACGATATATTAGCTTGTTTTGTTGGTTCTGACAGACAACTCAATCAATTCCTCGACTTCATCAATAACCTACATCCTAAAATTAAATTTACTGTAGAGACCGAAACTAACAAAAACATTAATTTTCTAGACCTTTCCATTACTAAAACCAATAATAATTTAACCTTCAACATCTTTCGTAAACCCTCATACACAGATGCAGTCATTCCCAATATATCACGACATCCGATTAAACATAAAATGGCCGCGTTTAACTCGATGATACACAGAGCTCTTAATCTGCCACTATCAGAACTTCATCTAAACACAGAATTAAACACCATCAGACACATTGCAACATCCAATGGCTATTCTACACATACCATCGATAAATTGATTAAAAAACATAAAATGAAAAAATATTTAAAATACTTATACGCTGAAAATTCATCATGTTCAAATAATATATATAAGTCAATTACATTTTTTGGTGCGGCTAGTTCGCAAATTGGTAACTTACTAAAGAAACATAATATTAATATTGCATATAAACCGTGTTCTAAATTAAAATATTGTATTTTCAACCAAAAACAAAAATCGCTCGCACTTGAAAAATCGGGAATATACAAATTAACTTGTTCTGAGTGCAAAAAAGTGTACATCGGCCAAACCGGTCGTAAGTTCAATACGAGGTTAAAAGAACACCAGCGATCTTTCCGGCTTAGACAAGAGGATAAATCTACGTTCGCCGCACATCTTATAAAAGAAAAACATCCTTTTGGCGAGGATGTACTCTCAGTACTACACATTTCCAAGAAAGGCCCTAAGATGGATTTGTTAGAGTCCCTGGAAATCCAGAAAATACGCGCTAATTCGGAAAGTCCAATTCTTAACGACCAACTAGATCTTGTATACACCCCTATTTTTAATGCGCTCATGTAATTATCGAAACTATTTATACCTGTACAATCGGTTTTTTAAATTACTTCTTGTTTGAAAATGGTACGTGCAGTTACCGAAACTTAAGTCACAGAAATAAATTTCGTGTTATACAAACAAAGTTATTAGTGTGTTTCATTTCTATTCAACATGTATAACGAAGTAGAAGCCTTCAACATCAACAATGAATATTTTTACTCTGATGTCAAACTGACATTTTACAAAAAACTGTGTTAATTTAAATTAACCTAAAATACTCATTTGGTTTAAGTTTACATGTATATATATGTAAGGTGGATGGGTATGGAGGTCACCCTTAAATCAGTAAAATATT
This sequence comes from Ontholestes murinus, assembly GCA_963969525.1. Taxonomy (NCBI): domain Eukaryota; kingdom Metazoa; phylum Arthropoda; class Insecta; order Coleoptera; family Staphylinidae; genus Ontholestes; species Ontholestes murinus. The sequence continues at coordinate 88,505 of CAXAKX010000460.1, read as the reverse complement.
TTCAACTTTAATCAATAAAATACGCATTCATTCTATTAAAAATTTATTGACGAATACAATAAAAAAGATTTCAATAAATTAAAAACTTTCACCTATGTTTTACAGATTGGAGGGTATGTTTTTATATACAGAGTGAATATTTCCAAAGATCTTAGAACAATAAAGGCCTTGTAGAGTATTGTTACAATTTTGTAATAATAGTTAATATTTTTTTTTCAAATAAAAATCATTAAAATTAATACGTATGTTTTATTAGTTTCAGTTAAACACTTGTTTATTTTCTAAGAAAAAATCACAATATTAAAACTGTATTTATTTAAAAGAAACCAGCTCAACATTTTATAATAGACATAAAAGGACTGTAGTTCTACAAACAAACAATGCATGACATTATATTACAAACTTGCATAAGATACAAATTTTTTACATCATTCCATGCCTCGATTTGATTAGTCACTAGAAATAATTTTTTCTGATAAAATTAAACACAATAATCACTTTGTTTTGTATAACCGTTATTTATTTATATGGTGACCAATGGTTTCAATACATCAGCGTATCATTTTCAAACCGAAAATGGTTTTCGGTTTGAAAATGATACGCTGATGTATTGAAACCATTGGTCACCATATAAATAAATAACGGTTATACAAAACAAAGTGATTATTGTGTTTAATTTTATCATTAAATATGTATAACGAAGTAGAAGCCTCCATCGTCAATGGAATAATTTTTTCTGCAATACCACTTTTACAAGTGAAATATATCTTATGTCTATTTAGAGGAGAAATGAATACGTTTACAGGTCGAAAATTTTTGAATTGAATTGAACTTCAAAAAGGTTTGCACTGAAAATTTAAACTCAAGAGTTTTATTCTTGTTAAATCTGTAATGCCCTTAGTATTATTTTATGTATATACACTTTATTTAAATATGTTAGCAGGAATAATGAAGTTAACAAAGAATAAAGAATAAAACTTTGTAAACCAGAATTGTTTTTTTTTACTGAAAACTCTCTTTTGATTATCCGGTTCTTTTTATATTTAGAGACTTATATGACATTTAAATAATAGATAATTTAACGGGGTGATAAAATTAGCAGTACAGGGAAAGTATTATGATGGCCAAATCAACATTTTTATAGTATATAGTCTACAAGTTTTTAAAATGAATTACAATGGCAACATTTTTTCTTTTGAATTTTATGTTTACCTTTTTGCCTTAGAATTATGTATGAACATTATCTTCTTTTTCTAGCAGTTATCATAAATACATCAATATTATATTACTTGTAATAAAAAAAAACAAAAACAAGCCATTAATATGTGTCATTAATTTTTAAATCATTTTCAAAATTAAATTTACAGATTTCACATTAATTGAAGATATATATTTGATTCGTTGTTATTTTTTTTTGGGTTTCGATTGTGTTATTGCAAGTATGTTAGAACACAGAAATTTGGTTATTTTCTGAGGAATTGTAATTTACTATTTTTTAAGCACATTCATATTGACTTATATATATAATTTTTTAATTAAAGCTTTTACATAAGTAACTAAAAGTAACTAATTATACATTAATTAGATAATTACTTTGGTACTGTTGTAATTTTTTTAAATAATTCGTTTTTATGTCATTTTCTAAGTGATTTTTTTGGTAAACATTTTAAATTATTTAATTCTAATTATTATTTTCATAATACTTAACAAAAAAAATCTTACAAAATAAGCCTAGAACTGAATCATCTGTCCCTTGCCTGTCCCTATAATACTACATCTGTAAATCAATGTTTAGTTAGTTTAGACTTAAATGCCAAGAGCTTTTCATCTGTGATGTCGTTTTTTGAACGCGCCTTGAAAATCAATTATCAAAGTTATGACATAGCTACACTAATGAGCTGTTATACAGCGAAAATCGTGTCTTCGGATAGTCATATCAATTCCATCACGTGGATGGAAACAATGACACCACAAAAATTGCTACATAGTGCTGAATGTAATTCCAGACATGTAACGACAACTAACAGTTGTTTAGTACGATGAGTAGTTTTTTTTATTGTTAGTTGGTTAATAAAAATATTTAAGTCCTTTATGTTGTAGAAAATTAACTAATAATAAGAAAAACACGAAGATTTACGAAATATTTTCATGATTTTTCTAATTATTTGTTAGTTGTTTTTTTGTAGTTTTTACATTTTAATCATGCAAAAACATTTACATTTTTAATCATATTATAATTTTTTTTTATTTGTTTTCACCATTCTTTTCTTTGGCAAATTTTAAATGTTTTTTGATGATACTAACCACTTTCTGTTTCTTTTTCGATTATATTCAGTTTTTATGTGAATTTTAGTGAATAAGAAAATTAACAATTTATTTTCTCACTGAATTTTTAGCTGATTTAAAAATTTAATTAAACTATTATGGAGAGACTACATTAACAAATAACGCGACAAGACTAATAGAATACTGCATACACAATAACATTATTGTCGCAAACACCTTCTACAAGCACAAAAATATTCACAAGTACACCAGACAAGGAAAGGGAACAAACAAAAAATCTATAATAGACTACATACTAACAGAAAGAACAAATAAGAAGGAAATTACAGATGTAAGAGTATACAGAGGTCCAAATATTGGTAGTGATCACTATATGGTAATGGCAAAGATTAAAGGAAATAACGAACAGAACAACGAAAATGAAACACACAATAAAGGCTATAAAACCATTAAATACTATAAACTAAGAGACACAAATATAGCAGCAGAGTATAGTAGTGTTGTGGAAAAGAGAATAAAAATCATCCGGATAGAGCATAAAAATGTAGAAGAATCATGGCAGGTGCTCAAAAACATTTTAATAGAAGCAGCTAGAGAAACTTGTGGTACAATTAAGATTATGCATGGGACTAAAAGGACCGCCTGGTGAAATGATGACATCATGGCCCAAATAAAAATTAAAAAAGAAATGTGGTGTAAATATTTACAACAAAGGACGGAGGAAAATTACAATATATATAAAGAAAATAGTGAAAGATGTGGTGAGAAAGGGGAAAGAAAACAGCTGGAAGACATTTGGTGAAAAAATGGAGTACGACAGCAAAAACAACAAAAAGTTATTGTATAAAACACTAAAAAATATGAGAAACAAAAAGGAAGAACACAATGGTAAACCAAATTTTGACAGATGGAAAGGAAATTATGAATCGATGGAAAGAATACTTTGCGAAACTACTAAATGTGACAGACAAAGAAGAGACCACAGGATACGACGAAAACTCACCACAATAACACGGAAATGACCCAACACCAATATTATTGAACGAAGTTAAAGAAGCTATAAAACTACTTAAAAATGGAAAATCACCAGGACACGACAAAATAACAAACGAAATGATGAAAAATATGGGCGAAGAGGGTATGATAATGTTTTGGAAGATTACGAAGAAGGCATGGAAGGAGAAAACAATACCTGAGGACTGGAATAAGGGAGTAATTGTACCTATCCACAAAAAGGGAGGCAAAAGAGATTGCAATAATTACAGAGGAATCACGTTATTATGCACTGGCTTAAAGGTATATGAAAGAATATTGGAGAGGAAATTAATAAAAATAGTAGAACCAACTTTAGAAGAATCCCAGAGTGGCTTTAGAGCAGGTAGAAGCAGTCAAGATCATATATTTACGATAAAACAACTAATTGAAAAGATAAATAATAACTATGACTTAAAAGTATACTTCGCATTTATTGATCTTGAAAAAGCATTCGACAGAGTACCTAGGACCAGTGTATGGAGCATATTACAAGGAAGAGGAGGTGACACAAAGCTAATAGATGCTATAAACAGTGTCTATAAAGTAACAAATAACTATTTAATATACAGAAACGAGCAATCGGAAATGTTTCACACTGTTGATGGACTAAGACAAGGAGGGGTTTTAAGCCCATTACTAGTTTGCATATTCATAGACCAAGTCATGAAGGAATGTCACCAATACATTACACCTGTAACAATAGGGTATAAGAATCTTCAACCTATAAAACTAAGTGAATGTGCGTATGCAGATGATATGATGTTAATAGCTGGGAGTGAAAAAGACCTGCAAAGTAACCTAAACATTTGGAATAACACACTCGAGAAATACAATATGAAAATAAATATAAACAAAACCAAGGTAATGGTGATAGGAAAGGAAACAGACACACTGAACATAAAAATAATGGGAAAACGAATTGAACAAGTAGATGAATTTAAGTACCTGGGAGTGACAATACAAAACAATGGAAAATGTGATAGAGACATTACAGAAAGAATCAGCAAAACAGGGAGGCTATACTACACCATGAGCCAAAACTTCCTAAGAAACAAATACATTTCGAAGGAGACAAAACTGATAATATATAAGACCATATACCTACCCATACTAACATACGGATGCGAAACTTGGACACTAAGCAGCACACTTAAAAGCAAAATACAAGCAATGGAGATGAAATACCTGAGAGCCGTGAAAGGAATAACAAGAATCGACAGAATACGAAATACAACAGTTAGAGAAGAACTTCAATTACAAGACATACATAAATATATACAGACAAAGCAGCTAGGATGGTGGGGACACATGATAAGGATGGAGGAGACACGAATAGTTAAGAAGGTGTGGACCGCAAGAACACAAATCAAGAGAGGAAAAGGACGACCTAAGGAAAAGTGGGATAACATAGTAGCCAAAGCGCTCACGGAAAGAGGAATCACAATCACAGATGCGAAGAAGATAGCAATGAATAGGACGATGTGGAAAAATGTTCTAAGAGGAAATAAATAGGACCATACCCCAACACCGCTAAAGTGGTAGAAGGGGTCTACGATTATATATATATATATATATATATATATATATATATATATATATATTAAACTATTATTTTAAGCAATGTTCGACTATTGTTTCCAACAATTTTTTTAAGGTACTATTCCACAAGCTTTTTTTACAGCGTTTTTGCTTAAACTCTTTGAGTAACGCGATTTTAAAGAAAATTAAAATTCTAGTTGCACAGAATTTTGTTTTATTAAAAAAAAATGGAAGTAAATATTAACTTTATCAATACTCAAACTAAGAAAAAAAAAATAACATTTCAAAAAGTAATTGGCTTTTAATGACTAGTACTTCCTAATACTAAATAAATTTTATTTACAAAACTATTTATTTATTTATTAATCTTTGGACTCCTTCTTAAAAATTACAAATATTACAAATCATTAAAATAAAAACATACGTCAAATCTTGGGCGAAAGAAGCACGGGCGGAGTTCACAATTGCAAATCGTGTTCTTCCACTCAAACCCTTCCTCTTCTATGATGCTAAGGGAGCAAATATTCTGTTGATCATCTGCAATTCTTTTTATATGTTTTTATTTGCTTTTACTAGTTTTGGTTTTACATTTTTGGATATCTTAACCCTGAATATATTTCAATAAGTCCTTTTTACAGAGAGAAACGTATTTATTTCCTCCAGACAACTGCTTTAAATGATATTCATTGATAAACAACTTTTTACCGAAACTAAGTAAAACTTTGCAAACAGAAGAGTACCAGGAAATGCGGATTTCTTTTTTTGGTGCTGCATAACGCTCATCTTCTTATAGCAGAATGTTTTGATAGATGTTTCGAGTCTTCTTTCGTATTTCCCATGAAACAGTTGGTTTTTTTTTTATCTTGAGTAGATGTCCATAATTTTAAATTAGAATACTTGTTATGTTTCATATTGTTGTATTTATTTTCCTGACATACAATTTTTCTTAATTTATTCCTTGATTTATTCATACAATAAGAATTAATCAAGTGGTCCGGAATTTCCCCGATTTACCACAATACAAAGTTTATTGCCCTAGCGCTACCCTGACCTATCATAATAATCCGTAAATTAACCAAGGTCAGTTGTGCGGCGGCCTAATATAAACTTTATTGAGGTAGGTCAAGAGTACGCTAGGATAAATGCAAATAAATGTGATAATAAAATAACCGGCTAGCTAAAATAAAACCAAAATCAACAAACAATTTGAATATTTTTCGTTTTTGGTAGGAAAAACAAATCGTAGATATTTGTATGTAACATAAAAAATTGGCAAAAAATGCAAATAAAAAATAATTAAACCGTCAAATGACAATTGACTAATTTACTAGATTAAAAATTCATTGGAATTTTACATTTTACATTAAACTATGTGCAAAATTAAAAAAAAGGTTTATGTGATATTGTTACAAAGCCAATAATGAATTATTCACGATAATAGGCGAATGGGTGAGAGTGGAAGAACATCTCGAAATAATGAGTTCCGCCCGAGTCTCTTCAATTCAAAATTTAGTATTAGTTTTGTTAGTAATATATATTTCGAATTAGTTTTTTGAATCAAAATAAACTTAACTAAAGTAATACACTTTAATGATATTTGTACTGATTTATTTATTGGTTTTTTATTTTTTTATTTGATGCGTTTAAAGAAACGTGAAGGATCAGAATTTCAGAAGAATCAAAAATTTTGTTTTATATTTTAGAAAAAAAAAGAAAAGATTTTAGTGCTTAAAAAATTAATATCAGAAATCAGTAAATAAATATTATAGAAAAGTCTAAAATGTTTATTTTTTATTTCCAAAAGTACATGTGTGTAGATTCACAAAGGAAAAAATGTTGAACAAAAAATTGGAAGCTGCTTTATGTCATTGTATTTGTGAAATATTCTTCCGATATATTTTTAATCCAATAAACTCTGAAGCTTTAAAAAACTGTTACGGATTAGATAATAAGGATTCTGTTAGATTAATTCATAGTGAAATTATAAGTTAGCAAAAGTATTGTTTAAGTATAATATGTATTATTAAAAAATAAGAATGCAAAGTGTTTTTATATATTAATTAATAATAGTTTTTTCAAAAGTAGTTTCGTTCTTTTTTTTAACAGAGTCAACTTATTTCCTATTATACATTTTTTTTTAGTTTTAACATTAAATCAATGAATTTCGGTGTGTTAAACAAAATATATTTATGGGGGATTAAAAAATCAGATTTCATAGCAATTAAAAATGTTTCCTTTAAAATTTTTAGGATGTAGATTTTTACATATTTATGCTAAACAAAGAAATTTAACAGAAAACGATTTTTTTCTGATAATCTGTAATCTTTGCTGCTCGAAAAAGCTCCATACTTGAGATTGAAAAATGAGAATTATGGAAAAGTTCAAAAACTTTGTTTTTAAATTTTTGTAACGTAGTTTTGTTAAATTCATGAAACCAAAATAAGTTGTTAATCAAAGAACTGTTTTTATTTCTACTTGAATATTTGAGCACGTGAAGAGTAAAGTAATAAAAACTGGTAATTAAATATAGTGTATAATAAAAAACGGTGAAGAAAAGGATATTTAGAACTACTAGTAATTAAAGAACCGTTAATTATATTTAATTGTGTAATTTCAACTAGGACAAAAAGCAAATTTTATGCCAAAATATATTTTTATATATATTTTTCTGAAATTTTTGTTAAGCTAATAAACTTCAAAAGTTTTAGATAATTACAATTTTAGAAGGGTTAAATGAATTTTGTTTTGAAGGATGTAGTTTTTATCAGGAATTAAAAGTTCAAGTCAAAATCAAAAATTGCTGGTAAATATAAACAAAGAATAATATTCTGTAAATCTGTTTCATATGCCAATATTTTTTTAAATGCAAATTAGCCATAAACTTTGCGTCTTCTAGCAAAACTTATGGCGTAAATCAGAAAAATAGAATTTCCTAAGAAAACAATCCTATTATATTTATTATTAAGTATAATTTGGCCGTTCTAAAATTCATTAAATTATAATTCGAAACAAAATTTGTTATTACAGAATTATTTATTATTTTTAACAAGGAACGAAATTTAGAGTAGTTAAAAAAAGGTTTTTCGATAAAATGTAAATTAAAATTAATAAATACAACGTAACTTATTATTTTATAGATAACTTTATATCAAAAGCAATAATATCTCCTAGTACCAAATATTCCATATCTATTCACGAAGCGAAGCTACATCCAACTTGAATTCAATGTTATGGTATAGTTATTCAATATGTACTTTGGGGAAGTTATAGATCAATATCACTATTTTAAAGGGTGAGTAATGAGGGGAACGTCAAGGAAGTTGCAGTTAAGTTATTCTGAATGTTATACAGTATATCTTCTGCAAATTCATCAAAGAATTATGAAATAATATTAAATAAAACCTAGTTTACTTACAATTTTACGATTCATCACATGGAGTAAATAAAAAAAAATCTATTTTTAATGAAACATATTACTAAATCTAGGAATACATTGTATAATAATACAATAATCAATTTGCCTGCATTAAATGGTAAGCTATTATTTTAAACATGATATACTACTAATAATGACGTTAATATCGCATGGAAATATGAGGTGATCAGCGCAACTATTATGTTCGATTTAAATGAAAATCAGGATTATAAATTACGAGCAGGAGGGTGGGTGATTACTTCTAATCGATAGAACATATTTTTGAGGTGCAGTTTGGCTGGAGCACACCTAGTGCTCGTACATGATAATGACATCCAAACGGCCCCGGTTACTAACGAGACGATTTGTCACCTCATCGGTAATGTCGAGTGGCATAATGCACGTTCACGTTACTGGGTCAGCGAAAATCCATTGTAGATGGAACTGACTCATGTGCAAAATAAAGTAAGTGCTCCGTGGGCCAGGGACATGTTCTGATCAATTAATCAGTCTGCACATCCCCACATCTAATGTCAATTACCGGGCCTAGGGCTGACAGACGACGGTTCTTTTATAACATGATAAATGTAATTTCATTGCCATTACTTCCAAGAACTGACTCCGCTGTCACAGATTTCCCATCCATCAGCCTAACTATTTGCGAAAATACTTTTTTTTTCAAATGAGACATCGCATTAGTAAATCATGAAACGTTTATATTCAATTTACAACTAATTTTATTTATTTATCTTTCCGAATTGAAAATTGTAAAAAATTAAATCTTCTAAAAATTGCAGAATTTTGAAAGGTCTTAATAAAGGAAATCCGCATAGGTTCAGATAAAACCCTCTTCACTGAGATAGCTAATCCATAGCTCCGTTTCGAGAGTTCGATAGGTCATATCCGCAATTACAATCTTGAAATATAGATTAATAATAATAACTTTTTTACCAACAGTAGACATCAGTTACTGGAAAAAGTAATTATATTTTTCTTTAATTTTTTTAAATATATTTTTGCTTTTGTGCAAGGGTTCTAGAATTTTCCAACAATTTTCCATCGAAATTTCTACAGTATTTCAATATCCTGTCTCTCAATCGGTCAGATTTCATTAGCTTCCTAGAAGTTTCCTTTAAGGGTTTATTATCAATTTTTCTTGGAGATTTCTACATGATTCTAGAAATTTTTCAGAAATGTTTTGTATATTTTATTGAAATTTTTCAGTAATCGAGGTTTTCTAAATCTTCGAGATTTCTAAAATAATCGATTATTAACTTCTTTTTTATGTTGCAGTTCTCTCTTGAAATTTTTGAGAGTTCTAGAATTATTTAACACATTAATATTAATTTCTAAAATTATCCAAATATTATATTCTTTTATTAAAATGTTTTCTGGGATTCCCAACATAATCAAATTTTTTACATTTATAATTTAAAATTGATGATTATTATTTAAAACTATATTCATCTTTAACAAAATATGTCTAAGAAACTTTTGAATAATTAAAATCATAAATTAGTCTTCAACTTAAAATATCTTTGATTATAGGCGCTAATTGCCGTTTGTTAATCAAAGCAGGAACTCAAAATTTCTTGTGAAAATAACAATTGTTCTTCTAAATTTCTATTATTCTTTTAGATTCTAAAATATCCTTGGAAGGTTTTAACCTATTCCAGGATTTTGTGAATTTCTGGGCCCTCGAATTTTCTAGATTTCTTGAATTTTCCAGGACCTTTTGCCTTATTTATTCCGACCTCTTTTGAAACATTGTCTAAAACGTATTTTTGCAATTTTAAGAATTTTTTTCTAATTCTTTTAAGTATTCCAGCCATACGTCATCCAAATAGTTTGATAGTTCGAAATTGTTTTCCCAATTTTAAAGAAATTTTTGTTTTCTTTGATTATATTTTTCTAAATAATTTTTAACCATTTTTTTCAAGGGTTCTTTAACATACAATAATTTTTTTAGCTTCGAGCTTTTTAGAAATCTCTAGCAAATTCTCTTGGATACATCTACATTTTCTAAGTATCTCCTACCTCATTTTGTCAGATTTCTTCATATTTACAGAATAATATTTAGCAGATTTCTTTATAAAATTTTTCAGAAATTGCAAGAACTTCCTTTTAAAGTTCTAGAATTTTTATTTATTCTTGCAAATTTCTATAATTATTCCAAATTCTAAAATATCCCTTCAAGGGTTCTAGTGCTCTCCAACAATTTGTCTTCCAGATTTTGAGAATTCTCTAGCATCATAACATTGTAATTAATCTTTCCAACCTTCTTTTAAAATTTCTAGTGTTTTCCAGCAATTAGATTTCTATATTTCTATAATTGCCAGACATTTATCTTTTTAAATAGAAAAAGTGAATTATCTACAACGTAAAGGACTTATATATTTGACTTATCTTTTTGATTTCTAGAATCTTCTAGATTTTTAAAATTTTGGAGCAAATTTTCTTCGAAATATTTTGAATATTTCTTTCAACTTTTCAATTTTTTTTTTTTAATATTTATTTTGTTACATTGTATTCCTCTTTAGAAATTTAATTTAAAAAAATATGTTTTAGGTTTCTAAAATTAATTATTATATTTTGTTCTGTTTCTGCGAGGTATTTTATTAACAGATTCTCTTCCTAATTTCTAGATTTATCCAAAAATGTTTATAATATTTTCAGTTTTATTGGTTTATTGATTTTACTTTATATATTCACTTAAAATAATAATAACAATTACTATAAATTTATAAAGTACTTTCATCACATATTATCATAATATTCTAACAATTACTATACGATTAATTAACTTCTCACTTAACCCGTGGTAAAACATGTTTATGTTAACAAAAGGATTAATTAAGCACTTGGCTATGTTTCACTATTTTAATATTTCTCCGACTAGTTTCGACCGTTGGTCATTCTCAAGGAGTCGGTCGAAACTAGTCAGAGAAATATAAAAATATTGAAACATAACCAAGTGCTTAATTAATCCTTTTATTAACAATTACCTTTTCTAATTGCAAGAATTTTCTTTCCGGCTTTAAGTTTATATTTTCAAATTTCTCGAGCGATTTCTTTTTGATATTATTAGAATTTTCTGGGAGTTTCTAGAATATTTAAGTAAAATCTCTTCGAAATATTCAAAATTTCCACCATTTTTCATTTATTTGTACAGAGTTTTCCGGATATTTTAATTTATTTTATCATAATTTTTCAGTAATTTCTCACTCTATCAAATATTAATATTTTTTCTATAAGTGAGAGAAATTGTTTTCTGTTCCTCTTCTTAATTTCTAGAAGTATCTAAAAATTGTCTATAATTAGAATTTTCTTCTAGGTTACTAAAATTATCCAACATTTTTACATTCATAATTCAAAAATGCACAACATTTTTTTAAATTAATCTAGCAATCCATGTATTATTTTATAGAAATTTTCATTTAGGTCGAAAATTAATATTTCAAATTATAAGCATTTTCTTGAGTTACTATAAATTTTCTGTAGTCTTAATTTATTGATAATTAATATTTTTCACTTTGTAATCAAAGAAACAAAAGAAGTGTGCTTGTTTTAAATTTTATCATCATCATAAATGAATATTATTAATCAATTTCCTAATTAGCCAAATATTTGGGAATGGCAAATTATAGATTGGGACAGAGTCCACCGACTCATCCACAAACATATATTTTTTTACTTAAACTGCATTCCTCTGGTTTTATTTATAAAAATTACTTACAAATTTAAAATACGAGTCTAAATAAATATGAACAGCTTTCTAGTTGGAGTGAACATGTATATGATATGTGGGCTTGCTACAAACTAAAATTTTTTGCTGTTTCAAAACATTCTATAATTTTAGAATTGTCTAGAAAATTTAGCTTCCTTATTTTTAGAGTTTTGTCCTAGAATTTTAATTCCCAACAAATTTCCTTCCAAATATTTAGAATTTTGCAGCCCCTTCTTCAGTATTTTCTTTATTTTTTAAGTCCCTAGTATCTATGAGTGTTTCAGAATTGGTTCTAAAAGTTTTTACGAAAAGTTTCTCTAATCTCTATAATTAACATAAAATTGCTCTGCTAGATTATTAATACTTTCCTCTAGCATTATAAAATTATCAGCATTTCGCATTCATTAAAGTTTAGTTTTATCGAAAGTTTCTCTGAGGTCCAAAATAATTTTATTCCAAATATTTTGGTTTACAAAATTATTAAGCAGTTCTTTTTTTCTATAATTGGTTTTTAATTTAACTTTTAAAAACTTTCTACGAGGTTTCTAGAACTTTCCAACATTTTTCTGTTACAGATCTTTTTCTAGAAATATTGTAGTGACTTCTCTTGGATGGTTTTACATTATTAAAATATATTCTGCCTTATTAAGTAGTATTTCTTCAGATTCCCACAATTATATCTAATGAATGATTTTTTTTAGCAAATTTCCAATAATAAATTTACAATTTTTCAGTATTTTTTTAAAAATTTTTAAAGACTCTTCTTGCATAGTTTGTTATGTCTTATATCTTGCGTTTTTGTTACATTTAAAAATTTCGATTCCAAATTGTAAGTTATTTCATTAGTGATTTTAGAATATTTCGGTAATTTTTAGGGTTGTATAATTTATTGTAAAACATCGTAAAGTAAGGTCGTTATTATTAAAATTTCTTTTGAAAATTCCAGATGTTTTAAGCAAAATTACTTCCAAATATTCTAGATTTTTTTGTTGATTTGTCCAGAGATTTTCAAAAATTCTTTAATTACATTTTCCAGTTTTTAAACAAAAATTAAAATAACCTTCCAGATTGATTGTTAATTATTTTTATGTTTAATGTTTCTAAAAGCTTTTGTGAAAGTTCTAGAATATTTTTAACGTTCCTCTTTCTAATTTCTAGAATTACCTGAAAGTTTCTCTACAAGATTATTAGAATTTCCTTCTTAGATTTTTTTATTTTTTTTATATACATACTTATCTTTTTCTTTTTTACTATATTTTCTTCAAATTAAAAAAATCTTCAGGTTTTACGATTTTTTTCACAGTTTCTCTTTTTATACAGGGTCGCTGATATGTATGGAAACGGTCGAAGATTTCCTAAAGTAAGGCTAGCAAAAAATATTAAAATACAAAAGTTTTAGGATAAAGATAAATCCTGTATACTTAGATCAGTTAAAAAGTCAGGACGAAACAAAATTGCTTTTTCTCTAATGGAACACCTCGTATATTGTTCCATATTTCAATTCATCTCGAAATTCTACACAAAATTGGTATGGTACATCATAAGGCTAAACTTGACCGTTTTAGAGATAACATAATAAATTATTACAATTTTTTTCCATTCTCACCTTCTATTCTTCAGATGATATTTGCTTTATAAAGACTTTATTGATGACGATTTGCTAAATATGGCAAAAAAGCGATTATTTTTGACACTACTCGTCACGTGTCATAACAGATATTTAAGTTGGTTACCCAAGACTGTTTTTTATCCCGTCTTCTGCTTCAGATGATGAAATTCTTCATTAGTAAAGTATTTCTACTATTCAAGAAATATTTTTGCCATTATGGCTTATTTGTTACATATTACTTGATAATTTATAATTTTCACTGCTTAATAAATAAAATAAAGTGTTTGAAATTTCAACCATTATTTATATAATAATATTATAGAATTTAGATTTAGAATTTTTTAATAATTGTTCTTCCAAATTTCTATAATTATTTCAGATTCTAAAATATCCTTCAAAAGTTCTAATGCTAATAAACATTAGAACTTTTGAAGGATATTTATAAAACCTTAATAAAGGTTTTATAAATTTCTTGATTCTAAAATTAGTCAAAAGTTTCTTTTCTATATTTCTAAAATTTTTCAGCATTTCTTGCTTCATTTTTTTCCGATCTACCTTCATAAATTCTAACAATTTTTATCAACTTATTTAGCATAATTCTAGAATTCTCAAAATATTTATCTTCCTGACTTCTGGAATTTTCTTCTAGATTGTTAGAATAAACTAATAAAATTTCTTTAAAATATTTAGAAGTTTCTATAATTTTTTTCCAGTTTTTAATTTTCAAGCAGATATATTTGATTGATTTTTAAATTAATTTTTGAAAATTTCTTGGAAAGGTTTCCAGAATTCTAAAACATTTTTTTAGGTTCTAGGTTTTTAGAAGTTTTAGCCTTCCAGAATTTTCAAAAAATTATTTTAGCAATTTCTAAATTATTCGAATATGTCCTGCAGTATTGAGTCAAATTTCTTCAGTTTTCCAGAAATATCTTTACACGATTCTAGATTTTTAAGCAATTTTTGACTAAAAAAAAAGATAATATTTTTTTCTAAAGTTTGCTTTTATTATATTTTGGTAATTTTAATAAATTTTTATGCATTTAGAATTTTAACAATTCTTTTTTTTCTATTTTTTAATGTGAAAGCTCTAGAGTTTTGCAGATATTCCTCTTAAGATTTTCAAAATTTTTCAAAATATCTTCCCCGGATTATTGGAACTTAAAGTTAAAGTTAAAGTTTCTAAAATTTTCAAGCAATACTTTTTCAAAATATTTCAAATTCGCAGAATATTTTTTTTTATTTGTCAAGAGTTTTCCAGAATTTCTTATTTATTGTTTATTGAAATTTTAGAGTAATTCCTCTTTCAAATTGAATTCTTCAAGGTTCCTATTATAAATTTCTTTTTTGATCTACGTCTGTAAAAGTTTTAGTGAGAGTAGTAAAATCTCTTAACAGGTCCAAAATTTCTTATGCTATAAGTTACTGGCATGGTTTAAAAATTTTACAGCAATTTCTTCATTAGCATTTCAATATTCTCCAGCAATATCTTCTCCAGATTATATAATCTTTGTTTGAAATTTCTGGAATTTTCAAGAAATTTCTCTTACAAATTCCAGAATTTATTCCTAGGCCAGGTGTCTAGAGAGTTCTAGAATTTTCCAAAAATTTGTCTTCCTAATATCTAGACTTATCCGAAAATGTCTCTACCGGATTATTAAAATTATCTTCTAGGATTTTAGAATTATGTAGCATATTTACTTTAATAGTTTACAATTGCCCAAACATTTTCTATTTTTTCATCGATGATTTATGTTTTTGATGTTTTTCTAAGATTAAAATTTCTCCTTTAAAAGTTTACTTGTAAGTCTCTAAAAATTTTAATTCATTGATAATTGATAATTTTCACTGTTTACCTATAATTGATAATTTAGTTGAAAAAATCACAAATAAATATTAATATTCCATTAGGAATTTAGTTAAATTTTTGCATTTACATATTTCTGAAGCTTATCTTTATTATTATTTCTAGCAAACTGTCTTCCAATTGTTTATAATTTTCCAGAATTTTTAGTTTTATTTAAAAATAACTTTTAAGGATTTTCTCTAGTGTTTCTAAAAAAAAAAAATTGTCCCGGATTTTTAGAAGTTTTTAAGAACTCTCTGGAATTTTAGATAACTAAAATAATACGTTATGTAAGTCTGAACAAAAAATTTCTTAGATTATAGGCCCTAATTTTAACAAACTTTTCTTAATCATAGTATTAGGAATGTGAAGACTATTTAAAAAAATTAAAACTAAATATTCCTGACTAGAAGGTATTTTTGGCTTAATATAAAATGAGCAAAATTACTATTTGTATTAGCCATTAAAAATACATTATTAAGAGTTAAAAAACATGTTCTTTCATCAGGATAATTCGTATTATAAGAATTTTTTGAAGTCTTAGGAAAATTTTCAAAAATGTCTGCTCAAGATATATGTTATGCTGTATTCTAGGTTACAACTGACCCTTTAATAAAAATTAAAACAACAAGTAAAGCTTTTGGAATAGATATAAAATTGATCGTTAATGAATATAAGAAAGAATAAGGGACGAGGTTAGAGCCTTGAGGCACCCCAAGCGTTGAAATAAATTAATATAATTTCTTCCAGATAAAAGGTTAAATCTATTTGAATAGAAGAACACAATATTAATTTCGTTTTGCTCAGAAATAATTATCATTTTCAGTAATTCTAAAACCTGATGGGAATTGAAAAGTATCAGCAATTAAGTTAGGATGTTATAAAACGTAAAAAAAAACATCTCCATTGCAACTTGACAAAGAAATTAAAGCGTTTGCATTTGCATGTAAATTAGCGTTCATTAACTGTACAACTCGAGAAACAATGCTCTTGTGATATTTGGGCTTATATTCATAATTAATGAAGAAATTTTAATATACATGAGTTCCCCGGAATACGAGCCCGCGTCCCTTAACCAGCACGGTTTCATCTCACCCCGCCAGCCAGATACCTTGTGTTTATTTATAATTATTCCTGCCTACGAATTTGCATCAGATAAAATGTGTTAGCAAGTGAGTGTGAATAAATTTAATTGAAACCGTGCGCTACTTGCTCGTAAATAATTCCGCTTAATCGGTATTTGTTCAACCAGAGACCGACACTATGTGCGGCAATATCGCCGCTATGTAAATAGAAATAATCTTCTGTGCTATTAGTATTTATATTGCAAACAAATTGAATGCGTGGAGCAAGTTCTGGCTTAATCGAGTTTCGGTATGTGTAATCGAATTAAACTATTCATGTCTCCGCTCGTACGAATGGAAACGTTAGTTTTAACATCGCTGCGTTTAATATTTGCCGCCTTGCGTCTTCATAGCTGACATAACGAATGATACTTAAACGTAGTGTGTGGAGTTATAATGGATACGACATTCGGGTGGATGCGCCGGGAACGAGTAAATGTATTCAAATATTTCACGTATGAAATTTGTAGAGATAATTTTTCAGACATACAATATTTATTTCTTAGATAAAAATATGTTAAAATAAACTTTAATCATTTGTTATAAGATTATAACTGTATGTAGTTTTGCCATTATTTTCCCATAGTTAAATTAAGTAATAATATATTTAAATAAGACTATAAGAATATAAATAATGAAGTATCTGTTTTGAAAACAACAGCAATTGTATTATGATTATTGACGGAGCACCATTATTTCGAACATGAAAGAACGTCGCGGCCCTTATTTTCATATTATTTTATTTCAAAGCGAAAAGAACAAAGGTCGCACCGACGTCGGTGGATGGGTAGCGCACCGGAATGTACTCGAATTGATTAAGAAAATATTTTAGGGATGTTCGGCAATACATAAAGGTACATTAGCATAACGAAGGGTGGGGGCGGGGGTTTTTGCCTCATTCGCGCGATAAAACGCGCGCCGCTCCAGTTTCGAACCAATTTTCGATAAAACGTCTCGTATGTCTGAATAAATAATTTAATATGCAATATGCAATATCGCGAAAACAATCCCGCAAATGGAATCGATTGCGCGAAAAAGGGTGTGTTTTATGCGGGTAGGATCTTCGGTGCGCAATTGCCGATCGCGCGGACTGTCACGTTAATTGCGCATTTATGTCGCGTATAAAAATTCAATTCGGCCGGCGCGCTGGAGAGACGTCGGATTCGATTTAAAATAATTGAATCCGTGACGGGAAAAATCAGAAATAACTTATATTTTCTTAGGAGATAAATACGTCTTTATTTATAAGTATTGGAAGGAGGGGCGATGAGGAGTTTGGGGGTTATGTCGTTACGAACAAACAAGTAAAAATATTTGAATCGAGTTAATTCCATAAAGATTCTTGAATAAAACACTTAGAAACCTTTTTTCACTACTTTATTTGTAACCTGATATTTTCGGTCGCACAGTGGTTATATGGTAATGGTAATTAATTTTGTGTCCGAAGTGTACATCTGGTTACAAGTAAAGTAGAGAAGAACTAGTGGAGATTTATTAAGTGTTTTAGGCAAGTTACTATCATCTTCACGTAACTCACTCAATCTAAAAGAAAGAAAAAAACAAGAAATTTATTACTATTATTTCCAATCGTTTATATTTTGTTAATTATTACTAAACAATGAAAATTTATAAAACTACCTAAGATATATTAAATCAATCTACAGAAGATGATTGGAAAGGTAAGAAAATATATATTGACCATCAGAGAACTGGCTGACAATGAGAAAATGTGAGCAGAATCGATGTGAAAAAAGGTAAAGGAAGAGATATAAGAGATGCTAAATAGAAGCACATAATAGGATTCGAAAGTAAAAGTTTATTGGCCATCAAAAATGAGAAAAATAAATGTAGATAAAGTTATGAGGATCTTTTACTATTAAACGTGAAGGTAGAGATAGAAATGGGCAAAAGTTAAGAAATTTTGCGACAACAAGAAGGATGGAAACTACATAGTGGGATAAATGCCATTAGAGATTTGAGGAAAAGGTTAGAGACTGTTTAATGGAATAGAATTAGATCATATGAGGCGTTGGAAGAGGTCATAGGGGAAAAAAGAAAATGAAGAGAAATCTGATATGATAGAAGAGATATAGGAGATATTAAAAAGGCACACAGGAGGGGATTGAATAGGAAAGAAAATATACATTAATCATCAAAAAGCTAGTTAACAATAAGAGGAATGGAAGAAATAAAAGTTAAAACAGCGGATTGCCACAAAAAGTAGAGGTAGGGGTAAGTATAAATTAAGAAACCACAAGCTTGCTCGTTTCAAGAAGAGTATCACTTAAACGACCTTCATATCCAACTATAAATGACACATAGTCATGAATAAGTCACAAAGCAATCAAAAACGAGTGGTTTTAGTAGGTAGGAGTCTGATACTATCCTACTATAATTGTGACATTCTTCTCTTTTTAAAAAAGAAAGACAAAAAAGCAAATAATCTCCATTGGAGATAGGAGGGATATATTAATAAAAATTTAGACGAGTTAAATTAGACCAAAGGAGGCGTTGGAGGAGGTTATAGATGAAAAAAATTAAGAAATGTATAAATGGATTGATGAAAGATGTTCTTAGGCTAGAAGAGATGTGATGAATAAGGCATGAGATGGCAACTAAAACTAAGTATATTATATATATTCATGAGAAAACTATAGCTTTTAGAAAAAGGAATACGTGGATTTTGATTTAAAATTCATACATCGAAGTATTTCAAAAACAGGAATTGAAGAAAGGTCTCATGATTATTTTTTAAACTCCAAGGGGATAGAAGAAAGTTAGAAGATAGATGCATATAATGCGTTCGGTGATAAAAGTAAATGTGATAGAAGAGTTATTAAATGGATATACAGAAGTATAGTTTAAATTTGAAAAATACTTTTTAGACACGTTTTATAAGTATAACTGATTTTTTGTAAAGTTTGGTCTGTTGGTCCGTACGGGCTGATTTAATCATGATAATGGTTACGACCGTTACTACATAGTAATCCATAACATAGGCGTTAAATAATATTTACTTTTAATACAATTATTTTCATTAATTTGTTGTAAAGTTTGGCCGTACATGATTTGAACATAATGATAACAACTGATTTTGTTTTATTTAAATAATCCTAGGTTCCGAGGATGTACTTCATATGATTCATTTCACCAAAAAGGGACTAATGTGGATCCTCGAGGTATATAAAGTTAAGCATAATCCGAGAATTCTTTTTTTTAACGGACAGGCCGATTTAGACTATTATCAATTTATTTTAAAAGAAAAGATAATATACATTGGCCCTCAAAGGACTGGCTGATATTAAAGCAAGTAAGAATAATGGACGCAGAAGAAGAATAGAGATAGAAATAACCAAAGATCAAAAATTAATGCGACAACAAGAAGTTAGTAAATTTAATACCATTGGAGATATTATAAAAGCAAAATAGTGAGAAGCAAAAATTGTGTATGTGTGGTTTAGTGAAGGTTGTCTTTTTCCAAAGAGAGCAGTGATAAAGTAATCATGATAAGGTTTTTATAACTTTTATTTAGTGGAATAAAATTGGACGAAAGGAGACGTTGGTCGAGATCATAAAATCCAAAAAGTGAGAAAGAAAACTTTAATTATGAAACAAGAGCAATGATGATCAAAGCATATAAGAGCAACTAAAATCAAGTAATTTAGTAACTATGAACAAAAAAGGAACAGGTGGATGTTGGCATATACGTGAAGAAAGTAGAGATGTATATGGATTAAAGAGGTATGTATATGAATGCAGAGAAATGCAGAAAGGAAGAGAAGGTTAAAACTAAAATGGAAGGATCAAATATTTAAATCTAAATGCATGAGGTAAATAATGTAAGCGTGAAGAGAAGAATAAAACTAGAATGGAAGAGTGAAATTTTTGAGAAGTTTGATGCTTTTAGGTATTTAAGATTCTTTATTAAATGTTAAAAAAAACAATGTACACAATTTAAAATACAACTTTAAAAGTATGAGTATCATGAGGGAGAAGTCAACTCCATGTCCTGCCGAAAGTTACTTGTCAACATACAACTAGGCAAATACCAGACATCATCGCTAACCATTTCAAGACATACGATTTTGGCCGATACAACATTCAACTATCCAGGGAAAATCGACATTCTCTTGGGAACAAGATATTATGGAAAAATTCTTCGATGTGGCATGGAAAAACATAACGGTTATTTACTACAAGAAACTGAGTTTGGATCAATTTAAAAGTATGAGTATCATGAGGGAGAAGTGCGGAATTTAATTGGCGAAGTACAAATGGCTTCATGAAGATCATTATTATCCAAAAAGAGAAGCGATGAAGGAATTAAGTAGAATGAAGTATTTTAGCATATATCAACAAGGTAAGATACTTGATAATAAAATAAAATATTGAAGTATTGAAAATAAAATGCAAAAGTCAAGGCAAGTATAGAACTAGAAAGAAAAGGTAAAGTAATTATTTAGTTATTTAGAATTAATTGTTAAGAATATGAGAAATGAATAAAGAAAAATGGGAATTTAGTAAGCGATTAATTTCTGTCTAAAATTCTTTCAAGTCATTATCAAGTGAATTGATTTACGCATTACAAAAGTTTATATAGGTGCAAGTTACAGGTAAAACTAAACTCACTTTTCACTCACTTTTTAGAAAGAACACTGACTTCACCACAAAATACTCTACTACAAATTCCCAACAACTCACAAACCGCTTAATTTCAGCCACTACTCCAAAAACCCCTAAATTAGTATCCTTTGACGTTTGTTGCATATTTTCAAAAATACCAACACCAGAAAGTTTAAGAATTATTAAAGATATTTTAGAGAAATCAAGTATAAACCTAGTAATAAAAACCGAACTTTTTGATGCATTAGAATTATGCCTGAACCAAAATTACCTATAATTCAACATTGAATTTTATGAGCAAACCACCGGACTACCAATGGAATCACTACTTAGCCTTTTGCTAGCAAATATATTCATGAAGAAAATATATTCCAAGCTTCACTTGATAAAATACATATTACATTTTGGTACCTATACGTAAATGACGTGATTGATGCAAATCACGCCAACTAGATCAATTTTTAAAGTTAATTAACAATATTCACCCCCAGATTAAATTCACGTTAGAAATAGAAAAAGGTAACGAAATAAATTTCCTTGATTCAAAACTAATTCATCATAATAATAAAATTACATTCAACATTTACAGAAAACCTACAAACGACAACTCCACTATGAAATCGAGATTAATACCTTATATTCCATATTTATGCAATTTATTTACTAAAATATCATGCAGCCAAAAGCCTTGGGCAAGTCCAAGAATATTCCCAATGAGGCTTTCTTGTTATTTAAGGCATTGTCTACAAATGCTATAAGTCCTACTATTGCTGTCGTTGTGGCTTTAGCCAGGCCCGCCGGGTGCGGGTGTGCAAGGTGTGCGCCGCACACGGGCGCACTTGCTAGGGGGCGGCAAACCGGGAATCTTCTCATCGATTTCATTGACATAATTTGATAATTTACTAGGATTTTTTATTATATCACCACAAGACATATATTGATCTATATCGAAAATAAATGGCAATTGAATAATTCGACGCGGGGACTTCCCCGTTGTTCCATACCCGGCGATAATTTTACATTCAGGGGAATGCCTGTGCCTTGCCGTGTCAATTGCGTCTCGAAATATTCATTCTTCCGTCACTTGTTTTCGTAAACATTTTCGAATTCGAAATTACAACGGATATATCCATTTTGAGGTCTCCCGAGACGAATCCAATCATTTTCACTTTCCCTATATAGAATATGTAGGAGAATTATTGTTTTCGTGAAATTTTTTGAAAATTTTTTGTTTACTAATTTCCACTAATTTCTGGATTATTGTTGTGTATATGTGTGTATGTGTCTGCCTGTCTGTCTGTCGGTGGGCGCAGTATCTCAAAAACGAACTGGAACTGAAAGGTGTTTACTCAAGGCTTTTTTTGTTTTTTCTTGATATTCTTGTAAATATGAAAAATATTACATAACTTTTCAAACAAAAATAAAAGAGAATAAGAAACTGAACAAGTTTTATAAGAAAATATTTTTTTGTAACATTCTTAACTTACGAGAAAAAAATAAAATTGTTTGACTTTTTTGCCTAGTGCAAATAAATAAACTATAGGAGTTACATGAATTTTATACAACAAGTAAGTAAAGAATTCAAAATTGAGCAAATTGTTAAGAATAGCCTTTTTGCATAAACCTCATAAATTTCAAGAAAAATATAGGGAAAGTACTATCATGGCTACATATTTTTTTAAACATTCCTGTGTGTGGTGGTTATGTATCTATCTGTGGGTGTTGTATCTCCTGAAGGGATGTAGGTATAAAATTGAAGCTTTAAGCATAAACATTATTTGACAATCCGAAGATCTGAAAAACTTTTGGTACAATTTCATACATCGGAAGTGGGTGTTTTCCTTGACAGTTTTTTTTTTCAGTAATTTTTTTTTCATATATAAAAATGTTAATAAAGATTTTTTATAAATTCATTGATTTTGAAAATATTAAGTTTTGCAAATATAATTTTATTTTCCCGATATCTTTTTAAATATAAATAATTTTACCAAAACATATAAAGAAGTATTTTAGGTACCGACAAAATGAACATCTTTTGTTAATAAATCTTTTTCATAAAATCCTTGATTTTGGAAAAAAACAAGAATTTTATAATTTCTTGCATTTAATTATGAAACAATAATAGTAGATTATTATTAGTGCTTCCATTAGAACTATCAATGTACATAATGAATATACATAAAAAATTATTGAAAAACAACAAATCTTTTAATATTTATGTGTGATTATATATCGGTGAAAGTAACATGATGGTCACATCACCATTTTTATTTTTAATACTTTGCATTTTGTCTGCCATAGTGGTATGTACTACAAGTATACGTACATTTAAGGCGGCCTCTTTTTGATGTTGCAATCAATAACCACGCTAGTTTCAGGGCTCGCTTCAGCGACGGCTGATGAACGCGTGCTTTGGTAGGACCATACGAACCCAACCGCGGTCTAGTATATTCTAATACATCCAAAAATTGTTTTAGGAACCGCCAAAGAGGATAAAGCTTTTTGGAGCTCAATTTCGAAATAAAAAACGAGAAAAGGAGATACAGAAAGAAAAATGGCTGGTTCTATGACTAAATTTTTAAACAAAGCAGAAAATAAGGATTGTCAAGAAATTATTGAAACTGTCGCAGCGTTGACGTCGGCTTCTGGACCTATGGAAGAATCTGAAGAGCAAACAATTAGTTGCAGCTCAAGTCCTTCAGAAACTATAGAAGTGAAGGTACTTCTAAAGAACCCATAAGCGGTATGCCGTCTTCAGCGGTTTCTATCAGTTTGACATGTAGTGACGACCCGGGTTTGTGGCTTACTAGTATTAATAGTGATCTTGTTGATATTTTAGTTAGGCGTGGTCCCGCACAGGTGCGTAACCACAGTTTTTCCGTTAATGACAATGGACGAAAATTTAGTATCTTACTATTATAGAAAAAATTGTAATGGCGAAAACATTAACAGAGAATGGCTTGTTTACTCTATTTCAAAATATTCCGTTTATTGTTTTTGTTGCAGTGTTTGGCAACACTGCAAGTAGTCTGTCTAATTTGAGCGGTTGATCGGATTGGCAACATTTATCATTAACCTTGAAAAGACTTGAAACCAGCGATTTCCACAATAAAAATGTGAAATCATGGGTGCAATTAAATAATATGGTCAAAACTAAGACTATTCTCAATCAGATGCAACTGAGACTGTTCGAGTTAGAAAAACAGCATTGGTGTGATGTATTAGAAAGAATTATTGCCGTTATAAAGTTCTTCGAAACAGTTTTTTAAGCATGATAACGGCAATTTTCTAAAAGCAATAGAAATGATAGCTTCTTTTGATTCAGTTATGCGGGAATATATTTGCACAATTGAATTGAAATCTGATTCTAGTAGGGTATGGCTCACTATTTAGGGGATCAAATACAAAATAAAATTATTGAATTACTCGGCACAGCGATAAAAAATGTATTTTGGGCAAACTATGTTTCTGTCATGTTAGACTGTACACCGGATGGAAGCCATACAGAACAAATAACCGTAATACTTAGATATGTTTATCTAAACAATACAGATAAAAAAGTAGGGGTATGCAAACACTTCATTGGTTTTTGTGCAGTCACCAGTTCAACTGGCGTGGGTTGATTAAATTTTGTTTTGAATTTACTTTCAAAATTGAACCTTGATATTCAAAATTTGCGCGGGCAAGGTTATGATAATAATAATAATTATTATTATTATTTATTAATGCCAGAACTCTTCCAAGTTTTACAAGTCAAGAAACACCGCAAATATTTAAATAGAAATTACTTAGCAATTTAGTTAAAACACTAAATAATAGAAAATACACACGGACATATTAAAATAAGTTGTATAGTAAAATTGGTGACACAAAAACGTACATATTAAAATAGTTATAAATATAAAATTAAATTAGGTGAGTAACTTTGTATACAGGTATATGTATTAAAATATATAAATAAAATAATAATTAAATTGCAGACTAACAAATGTACAAATTAAAATTATTGTAAAGATAAAATAAAATACACATATAACTTACAGATAATGTAGTAAATATTAAAAATGTAGAGGACATTACAGACACTTTAAAAACTATAAATATAAAAGAACATGATCCCTTAGTAAAATGATTAAAAGATGATATTTAATTGATAGTGATATTTGCTAAACCAATTGACAAGCACTTCGATATCTGATAGAAGGCTTTCTGAATTAAATAGACTTTAATTGCCTTTCTAAATTTTGTGATTGTGAGGGATCTTATGTTTTCAGGAAGCGTGTTATAGAGTTTAGGACCATAATAGTTTATGCCATTTCGCGTTTTAGATAGGCGGGTATAAGTTGGGCATAGAAAATTAGCTGATCTGGTGTTATGTTCGTGTAATTGGCTTTGAGTCGTGTAATTACTAATGTGTTTGTGTACGTAGCACAAACATTCTAAAATATAAAGAGACGGTAATGTAAGTAAACCCAGTTTAATGAAAGAGCTTCTACAGTCGTCTCTATATTTGAGATTAGAAACAATTCTAATTGCTCTTCGTTGTAATAAAAATAATCTTGTGACTATAGAAGAGTGACCCCATGCCAAAATAGTGTACGATAAGTGGCTCTCCACCAGTATGACGATTTCCAGCAGAATTCAGGCAGTGAATTTTTGAGCATGCTTAATAAATAAATATTACTGCAAATCTTATTTGACAGTTCACATTCATGCGTTTTCCACGTTAATTTGGAGTCAAGATGCACCCCTAGAAATTTCGTAGAACTTAGTTCCACATCTGTTTGCAAGGTGAACAACACAGTTTTAGACTTTTCTGGATTCACTAGTAATCGGTTAGCGCTAAACCACTCAGTAACTTTTACTACTGACGACTGATTTCCACATAATGCGCTTTTCCGATCGACGGATGTGGTTTTTACATTAGTGTCGTCAGCAAATAAAGTCATAGAACAATCAAGAATTTGAGAAGGTAGATCATTAATATATATTAGAAATAGTAGAGGACCCAGAACTGAACCCTGAGCAACCACATGATATAAATAAAGTTCACTTGAGAAGCCTTCTTTAAATTTTACTCTCTGAGACCGATTATTTAGGTATGAATTCAACATACGACATGCACTCGGTAATATGTTATAGCAGTACAGCTTCCGTAGAAGGATCTTGTGAGACACGCAATCAAAGGCCTTGGTTAGGTCCATAAAGGTTGATACAGAACAGGAGCCTGTTTCATAACCTTCGTAGATTTTTTCTGTAGAGGCTATGATTGCGTCCGTCGTTGACCTTCCCTCACGGAAACCATACTGTCTGTCCGACAGTAAATCGTGTTTTACAAGAAACTCAAGCAATTGCTGGAATAATACTCTTTCCAACACTTGGCGATTTTTGGCAAAAGAGAAATTGGCATATAGTTGTTAATATCGTTTAAGCATCCCTTTTTGTAAAGTGGTATAACCCAAGCCCTTTTCAGGCAGTCAGGGAAAATATTCTGCGTTATGCATAGGTTTATAAGTTTAGTTAAAGGCTAAATAATCACATCGGTTATTCCTTTTAATATGCTTGAGTTCACACCATAAATATCGCGACTCTGGGAATGCTTTAAATTTTGAATTATGGTCCGTATTGTATTAGGGCCAACTTCCTGAAATTTAAAATTTATAGGGACGTCTTTAGGATATTGAATTACATATTCTATAGGATTCATGGTATTGATGGGCAATTTTTTGGTTGTATTTACTGCCACGTTTATAAAATGTTCATTAAATTCGTTAGCGCTAATATCACAGGCTTTATCACAGTTCTAACATGCGTGGAAAACACAATGGCTAGCAGAAAAAGACTTTGGAAATCAATCATCGTGCATTTTACGACCCATGCTCAGCACATAGTTTAAATTTAGTAGTCATTGATGCAGTAAATATTACGCAACAAATTATCAATTTTTTTCACATAATTCAAGTAATCTATGTTTTCTTTTCATTGTCTACAAAAAGATGGTCGATAATTTGCAAACATTTACCAGATTTAAAATTAAATGCTTTGGGTACTACGCGATAGTCCAGCAGAATTGATGCGAACAAACCATTACGGTATCATCTAGAAAATATATTTGATGCTCTGTTTGAAATATCTGAAAATACGTCTGAGTGGGATAGTGCCACAACACCAGAGCCCATTCGCTCGCTTTAAAGGTGCAATATTATATATTTATATGCTCTGTTGTAGTTTGGTATGAAATTTTGAATGAAATTATTTATTTAAGTAAAATGAAGCAATGTCCTACAATGAATATTCCAATATGCATACATTTGCTAAATAATTTGATCGATAAGTTAACAAATAATCGCACAGATGAACATTTTGAAATTATTTTTAGCTACCGAAATTGCACAAAAACTAAATGCTACAACAAACTTCCCACCATTAAGTATACAACGCTATGAAGTTATATTAGGCCCGAAAAAATTACAAAGTAGAGTCTTTTTTTAGAATTTTAGATCAGACATTAACTTCCTTAAAAAAATACATTTGAAGAGTTAAAAACTTTAAACAATGTGTTTGGCTTTCTTTGTAGTTCATTATTTAGTAGCCCCAAGGAAGAATTAATGAAACATTGTAAAGATTTACATCTAAAACTCAAAGACGATTCAAGAAATGAACCTGATATTAAAGGTATTGATTTGTACAATGAAATTAACGCCGTGAAGCTACATTTTGTAGAAAATCAGTCTACCGATCCACATACAGTATATCTTTGCACAAATAATTTAATGTCAACTATTCCAAAGACATCAATAGCATTAAAAATATTCCTTACTCTACTAGTTACAGTTGAATCTGGAGAAAGATCTTTTTCTAAGTTAAAATTGATTAAGAATTATTTAAGGTCAGCTATGTATCAACAAAGACTGAGTAATTTATCTATTATTTCAATAGAATCTGAAATACTAGATAGTTAGATACTAAACAAATAATAGCTGATTGTAAAAGCAAGAAAAAATTTTTTTATAGGTATTTTGCCAGTTAAGTTATATTGTTGACTTTAAAATAAATTGTTTGGTTACTATAGCTGTTTTTTATTCATTCCTATAACTACATAACTAAATTCAAATTCGTGAAAAATAGGATATAGGAGGGGCGGCCCTGACAGTTTCGCACCCGGGCGCCCAAGCGGCTAGCGGCGGGCCTGGCTTTAGCTTACAAGTATCTATGCTATTAACCATGGAATATGTCATGTTTATTGAAGAAAAAAAATGATACGGTTTGTAATTTGTTTTTCTCATATTTTGAAAAATGTTGGAGCTCCATTTTTTAGTATAGGTCGTATAATTGAATACTTTAGGTTATCTAGAAAGGTATCTGTTTTCAATATCTTTTTTATAGTATAATATGTAATGTATACTGTTCTTTATTACGGATACTGCTACTCCATCAACTACTGTTCAATTTGAATTTTTTATTCCATGATAACTATACAAATCACAATTTCAGTCACCAGAGGGAAAAAACTCGAATGCGTATTTGAATTTATGGCATTAGAATATTCTAAAAAAGGAATATTTGCTAAGATATTATTTGGTGCATTGAGGAAGAAATTGTTGAATTTATTTGCATCTCCTTGAAATCGTTTTCTAATTTTTCGTAAAAATGATATTTCTTTGCCTTTATAAAAGCTTTATTGAATTCCTGTTTTGTTAATTTATAACTATTGTCAAGTGTATTATTAAACTGTTTCAAAATATTTATTAATCTAATTTTTCTTTTCATTTTGCAATTTCTCGTGTTTTATAGATATTATTTTTCTTTTTATACTTAATTTATGTCTTATACGTGGAAATGTTTCGTTGTATGTTAATAAAAATTTATTTAAAAATATTATTGCTATAGCATCATTACAGTTTCCACTACTCAATTTATTGCTAAACTGTTTCTTGATTTATTTGTTTATAAAAAATAATTAGTCTTGTTATTAGGTATTCCAAAATTTTTAAGTGTTAACTTTTGCTCATAGTGATCTGAAACATATGATTTTAATATATAATTTAGATAATTAATTGAAACATTACTAATGGTATTGTCTATATAGTATTTTGAGTTGTGTGTTAGCCTTGTTACATTTCCCAAATAGAATATATGTATTGTTTTCGTGAATATCTGTGGGCGCAGCATCTCAGAAATGAATGATTCGTTTGAAATAAAGCTTTAAACTTATGATTTTGTCATTAACAACTTAGCTTTTGGTGAACATTCAAAAACCGGATGTTTATTCGAGGCGTTTTTTTTTTTAATTGAGCAAATTGTTAAGAACATCTTTTTTGCATTCTGCGTTTCGAGAAAAAAAAGGGAAAGTGCTATGATGGTCACATCATCATTTTTAAAAATGAATTAATTTGATGTGATTAGAATATAATTACATCAAAGATCTCATGATGCAAAAAAATAACCAAGAAAGTAAGGAGAACATTGTAAAAGGATATATGTGGTTTAATGAAGAGTACGGTTGGAAGGAAGCATGCGAGGGCTGCTAGAATGAAGTATTATGGTATAAATGTACGATGAAGATATATGTTATAGCAACAGAAATGTATGGATGTTGCCATATTCTTAAAGAAAGTAAAGATTATTATGGATGAATAAGAACGGTGTATTCATATAGAGAAGAAAAAGTAAATGAGGTTAAGAAATGCAGGAAGAAAGAGAAGAGTAAACTTTAAAATGAACGGGTAAGGTGATGAGGAGAAGGGTGACAATAGAATGAAAAGTAAATTATTTAAAAAAGTTACTGATTTAAGATATTTAGGATTAATTTTTAAAACTTCATCACGAAGTTGTCGAACAATTTTTGAGAATCATGCACATTATAGGATACATGAGTGATTTTGACTTTAATCTCTGAGGTAAATGTATGGGGAACTAGTGTGTATCAGTATAAATAGAATAAATAATTGAAGAAAATAAACAGAACTATTCTGCAGAAAGAGAATGAAGAATATAGTGAGCTAGGTGAAGATGTGTGGATTAGAGGAAGAGAACCTATTACGATAGGTGTAAAAAATATGGGTGGATAGAAGGAAATATAGGTAGAGGTAAAAGCTAAAGAAAATGTGTAAAAAGGTATTGGAGCCAAAAAAAAGTTTACTTATTTTTATTATTTAATATATACTCAGAGTACATCTTACGCAGAGCGCTGCATCAAGCAATGGAAGGTGTAAAAGTCAATGAAGTATTAGTAAATAACATTCACTTCACCGACGACACAGTACGAATAGCAACCAGTGAAGATGACCTC
Source organism: Ontholestes murinus (assembly GCA_963969525.1). Classification (NCBI taxonomy): domain Eukaryota; kingdom Metazoa; phylum Arthropoda; class Insecta; order Coleoptera; family Staphylinidae; genus Ontholestes; species Ontholestes murinus. The sequence continues at coordinate 58,012 of CAXAKX010000460.1, read as the reverse complement.
CAGAACCTACTATATAGTGTAAACTGTGAAGCTACATCTATGGGTATTTAAAGACAAAGATAATAGTAATAACAAAAAAACAATTTTCTCTAACAAAAGTAATATGCTAGAACATGCTAGAATGTATCAAGTGGCCCACTTCAAATATTTGAGTTGTTGGCTAAACGAGACCATAGATCGCGACAAAGAACTAAAAACTAGAATCGAGATTGCGAGAGAGGGCTTTATCAAAATGAGAAAACGGTTAAATTCCACATATTGCCTTTACTGCTATATAGTCTGATATCATGGCCGCTGCAACAATGAAGAAAGAAGTCCTTCGAAGAGTGAGCTTAGAGAGGGAACTCTTACTCAATATCAAAATGCGAAAAACCGCTTACCTTGGCCATGTAATGAGGTACGAACGCTACGAACTACTACGTCTGATAAGCCAGGAGAATATAGAAGGAAAGAGAATAATTGGAAGGAAAAGAATATGGCTGGAGTTTGAAGATTTGATGCGAGCAACAATAAATAATAGTCATAAACTTTCGCTATAAGAGGCACCTACAAAAGAATAATATATATCATATATTTCTATAGTTTGGATTTTGGTGGAGGTACTTCATTGTTACAACATAATAGACAACAGAACTTTAGCTGCACCTTTTCATCCTCTCAAATTTATATTTGTAAAGGACAGCAGTTCTTTCAAACATTATGAAATTTCCTGCTACACAGTCTAGCAGAGAAAATAATTGAACCTATTTGTGTCGATGGGAGGGATTATTGATAATGAGTGCGTAGCACTTGAAATATTTATCTAAACATAGCAAATAAAGTGTGAAGAAACGATACAACATTGTTATTTGTAGGAATAGGGTCTGTTGAATTTTGACACTAACAGATCTATCTGTTAGCTATGTTTTTTAAGGATTGTTAAATCTTTAGGGTATTTGATGAGATTCCTTTTGTAGAGTAGAAGTCGATGCTATACTGAGTGAAATGCTGTAATGATATCAAAAAGTAATACACTAGATTTTTAGCTCTGCCAAATTATTAGACTGGAATACAATTTAATACGCGCACAAAGGTTATTGTTTTATTATAAAATCACTTAAGTTTTGTAACGGTCAAAATTTGTCATTACGGACTTTTATCTTTATCTCAACAATGTAGATGGTAGATTTATTAATATTTTATTGGGTTTAAAAAGTCCGATGATTTTATTTTCTGTTTTGACTTTCCGCGTTGAGCGCGTACAATTTTGGCGGTCGATTGATAATGTTTTTTTTTCTCATAATTTGTGATCAGGAATTTAATGTTAGAGAGAGACCGATATATATTTCTATGGGAAATTTCCTAAATTACAATTTTCGACATTTTGTTCTTTTCTCACGTACAAGCCGTGAAGAGTACATCGTGGTTGATATCAGTAGACGAATATATATCATTATTTTGGATTTTACTGGAAACCACTAATTCCACATTTATTTTGGAGGCTTTTAGAAGCATTTGTGAAATATATATATATATATTGCATAATTGTGGAATAACTCTGTTGAGGATTTTGATTGTTACTCCACGTGGTCGTACAAGAGAAATTTGTCGAAATACTACTCTGCTCCATTATTCGGCTCGATTAATTGTACAAAACTCTCTTTAAGAGGTAAGTTATAATATAAACAAAATAAGGTTCCTTTGTGTCGTTATATGTGTTCACCATTTTTGACGTATGGAAAAATTACGCGTTGTCTTTTTAGGTTTTTTTTTTCCTATATACGGAGTTCGGTTGTAATATCGGCAATTGGATTTCCGGGATCATTTATTCTGTTCCTGTGTTGGTTGAGAGACTCCAGAATTTGGACTTACATCCTAAAGGGATGCCCCTAACCCTTCGTTGGAATACCTAGTCCAAGGATCTCGAATTCGAAGGATTGGTCAAGGAATGTATGGTGTAAACCCGTATTATCAACCGGAAATTCGATCAGATAAGTTTTACGACAATAATATTTGTGCATTATATTTTTATTGTTTCTTTTTCTTTCTTTGTGGTTAATTCTTAATTGTTTAATCGAATTTCTAATATATTAAATCACGTTATTGGTTAATGAATTTTGAGCAATATTACAGTTATTTTTTTAATTTTTTTTGTTTAATTAAATTTTTGTCTATTTTTTTTTACTTCTAACATTATTAATTTATTACTATTTTCATATTTTTATAATATAACTATTTGATTATTATCATTATTATTATGTTATCCTTATATTTTATTTAATACGAATAATTATTATGAGATAAATTGTGAACCATAAATGATCATTTAAGGGGAAAAATTGATTTATATTGTAGTATAACAAATATTTAATCCGAAATTTCTATTTATAAGATTATTATTTAATACATATTATTATTCTTAATCATTGACATTGTCATAATTTAAATTAATTTGGTTATTCTCAATAAACTGTTTATTTTTGAATTATTAAATCTCTTTTCTTTGCCTATGAGAAGTAATAGTGATAATTGGGTTTCAATATTAGGCAAATATTTTGCAACCGAATATTTGGATTCCAACCATTCTTTTTGACTTTTTTAATCATATTCATTGAATAATTTCTTTTAATTGTTACTACTACTACGAAATACTTAAGTTTAAAAGTTTTTCATTATAATATATCAGTTATATCATAGCCAATGCAAAATATATGTGTAACACGTGAGAATAAAACATTGAATTTAACATGATTTTCTTCATATGTATTTATAAAAATTTACGAATTCCTCTGAAGCTTCTGATAATCCGAATATAATTATTACATAACTAATAAACATACTCACGAATAATTCCCCTTGTAATTTGTTTCCTTACCTAAAACAAAAGAAATGGTTACATTAATTACGATTTTTTTTATTATAATAAATATAATTAAAAATTGCAGCTAAGTATAGTATTATTATATTATACTTCTGCCCGCATTATTAATAGTGGTTGCTTTTTAATTGGTTAATTATTTTATAGCTACAATGTTTTCAAACTTTAGATTTACCCTTAAATTTTTCTATTGTTTCAATATACTTATTAATTTCAAAAATTTTGAAAACTTTTAGATCAGTTTTAATTTTATAAAATTCAGCTTTTATATTTGGTGAATTGTTGTCGAAATTTACAATAAATAATATCAAATCTGGCGACAAAAATCTACAAGCAACAGTTTGGTGTTTCTAATTAAATAGTTCGGCTGAAAAGTTAGTATTGCTTTAAAGAGAGGGCGAGAGGTTTGTTTTCATATAACTCACATTATGTAAAGCAACGTATGTTAATGAGACACTGATTTTTTAAAGGGAAAAATACTTATCTTACTAATAATTATCATAGTACGCCATTAGATCGAATGTTAAGAGAATTTTTAAAAAGATTTTGTTGTAAATTATATTATGTTATATTAATATTATAATAGCAAGTAATACAATAAAAAATTTATAAAATATAAAGTATACGTAATTTATTCTATTTTTATTTTTTATTCAGCCACCCTTTACGAAATCCAAATGTTGATCACGTAACGCGGGACCGCCAGTATTTTTAGGGGATTCCGGCGATTCATTTGATAAAATAATTAGCCGGAGCCGCAGGCAATAACGTTTCCGGCCTTATTAAATAAAGTGGGAAAGTGCTAAGCATTTTAATTTTATTTTCCAGCCATTGTGCCCTCGCCGGTGGTGAATTTATGATGAAGTGTTTATTGGGTTCTGTCCCGAAAGAATGCGCCTCTAATAATTGCCTCGGTTCGCGCATAAAACACAAATAATTATGCGACTTGTGTACAAACAAATGAAAAAAAATATATGTATACAAAAATTCCACCCTTTTCCCCATTCCACGGGACGGCATTCCGTTTCCGGCAGGCACGCCAGGTATTTATTCTCGAACGCCTTAATTAAGAGCGTGAAATGTCTACTTATCCTTGCGTAAAATAGGCTCGTCACAAACTTGAATGTTTGCGACGAAAGGGGATTATGTGTACCATGCACACACACACTTCCACCAATCCTATTTATGTTGAGATAAGTACCACCTGTTTAATTTACTTACTCAAACTGTATGAATAGCTACTTTCGAATTTTGTGATTCTCTTATCTCGCTCTATACAGCGTTTAAATCAGTTTACTGTAAGGTGTGTTTAACACCGCATCACCAATTCTTCAATTATTATTATTTCTTTATGTATCAATTAATACCAATTTTACTTTGAATATTTGATTTTTATATTATTGCGCAGATAAAATAACTTTCAACTTTTTTTTCTTTACGAGAGAACGAAAAAAATATTCAAAGTGTAAGTTTCACTCTCCCGCTTCGTGGGCGGACAAAGGTTCGAGAACTTTGCCTGAACGGACAAAGAAACTTTTCGTATTCTATTGGAATTGATTTGGAAAAATTCGTAACGGACGGTTTTATTTAATATATGGTATTACTCGCATGCTGTATATAATATTTCTCAAAATTCAATCACAACATAAAATATGTTTCAGACGTATATAAATCTTCGATGGACATATTCTGGATACAATTAATTAATTTATGGAATTATATAAATGACAAATACATGTATTACAGCTTGTTTATAATAAGCATTTAATTGTATCCCTTAATAAACATCCAATGTTTTGATGTTCTGGCGAAAAGTTATTTTAGGAGGCTTGAATAGCAAATGTGAAACTGCTTAATGAATTTAACAATAAACAGTTAATTCTGTATACACAGCCCACCTCAATTGTAAACATAATTTAAATCAAATAATATACAAACTCGAAACTATATAATAATTTGATATATCATCTATATTACCTTAATTAACGAAATATATTTTTGCAAGAGATTATCAATGTATTGAATGGTTGAGACCGTTATTACGTAGTAATCTATACATTGAATAGTAACATTTACGATGTTTTAAACTTTAATAAACAAAAAAATATGTATAACGTGTAAAGGCACTTATATATATATATATAAATTTAAACAAAATTGATTTATATAAATGTCTTTACTCTTTTATAATCTGTATTTATGGTTAAAACATAGTGATTTTTTTAAAATTCAGTGTCTAAATAAAATTATATTAGATCTTGTTTTTGCTCTATATTCATGATTAACATATTTTGTAACCGGATAATCTCGAATGTCTTAGTATGAAAACATTGTAACAAAATATGAACCGTGTAACCGAAGCAATATTTAATGCGGCGCTTTAATTCGCACTATTAACTTAAAACTAGGTGCACGTTTTACGATCGGCCCATTACACCTAAAACTGCAGAGCTACTCCGTTAAATTTCATCATAAAACAAAAGATTATTCGGTGTAATACAAAAATTCCACGTCAGTACGTATCGATTATGTCTGCTCGATTGGGGCTTCCGAGCTGGCAGAAATAATACTTTCTTTCCCCGGCACGGATTGATATTAAGAATTTCCAAGTGAAGAAAAAATAAAAAGTGAAAGAGGAAGAATATATTAAATACTCACGAGAAATTTCGATTTCGCTTCCTCGAGGACAATCCGCGCCGGTTATAAAGAAATAATCAAGATTATAATAAATATTTCGCGTTCAGGTTTTGGGCGAAATCTCCAGTGTATCGCTGCGGAATAAATTAAATACGAAATGGGGGCGGAGGGGCGATTTTGTTTGAAATATTCGAAGCTCGGCGGAATTACTTGTACAATTTATACCTAATTAATGTTAAATAATTATATAGTCAACAGAAAGTGTATAAGATATAAAGCGGTAATTAGTTCTTAGCTTTTGCTTACGTTTGTTTCAGTAAGGATTATGCAAGGGTTGGAAATTACTTGTTTGATCAAACAATACAGGAACAACAAACTCGTACGTTGCTTTGTTTTTAGAAGCTTTCAAAAAATTGTTTTAATATATATATAACCATGTATTTAAGGAATATAAATCGATTAATTAAAAATTTTATGTTATGAGTGCTACCCGAGGTAAGCAAATATTAGACAATAATAAGGGAGACTCCATTTTCCTTCTAATTTCTGTTTATTTTGTAAATCAATAACAATCTTACGAAACACAGAAATTAAGAAAAGAAACGTACAAAATGATTCAGAATTGTTCAGAAATAAACAAAACTAGGGCTATGGAAGACATCTCAAAAATAGATGAAACAGAACATCATACAACTGAACTTTAGTATAAATTCTTTTCCAAGCCTGGAGAAATATTGAATTATTATAAATTCAAGCTGACTAGAACTGTAATATCCTATATTATAGTATGTACCCCCGAAATCACACAGATACACTACACATTGATTATAGTTAGTTAGCTATAGTATTATTTAATTATTCTAGAAATTTAATACAATTTAATACTATTTTATTATTATTTTTCAGTACTATCTTCGAAATAACAAAAAACTTTTTTGTAGGTTTCTATTTCACGCTTTTTTATTTCTCAAAGTTAAAAAAAATTAAAAATGTATTTTTAAGGTTTTTAGAAATATCTTATTGTCGGATTTTTTTAATTTCTAGCATTTTCAAACAATTTTTCATCTAGGTTTCTAAAATTCTCTAAAACAACTCTTTCATATTTATAGATTTTTTAAATAGCATAATTTTCGAGCAATTTGTTTTAGAAACTGCAAAAATTACATCTTTTAGGATTGAGGAAATCTCCAACAATTTCTTTTCCCTACTTCTAGAATTATCAAGTAATATCTTTAATAATATAAATAAAGCACTTTCTTGTTGTTGACATTACACTATATTTTTACATGTGACTCGAGTTTCGATCAAGAGCTGATTTGAGTTTCATTGAATTACTCGATTCTAGAGTTTTCTTTATTTTTTAAGCAATTTAGAAATATTGTTTTAATTTACAGAATTTTTCTAGAATCTTGAGGTTTCTTAAAATTATTGAAAAAAGTCTTTATTAAGATTCAACTTTCTTCGAGGGGTCTAGAAAGATCTAGCGATTCCTAGATTTATATAATTGTTTCCCTTTCAGATTATTAGAAGCTTCTTCTAGGTTTCTAGAATATTTCAGCAATTGCTATCTCGAATATTTTAAATTTTCAATCATTTCTTCTTCCATTATTCGAGAATTTTACAAATCTTTAAATACATTTTGAAATTTTTGATTAGAATTTTCCAGAAATTATTTTCTCGAATATTCTATCATTTTCAATAAAATTTTCTTCCAGATTTCAAGAATTCTCAACTAATTCTCTGCAATCATCTCACATTTTTTTAAGGTTCTGAAATTTTCCAGTAAATATTTTTCTTTAAATTTTCGAGAATTTCATTGAAAATCAATTTTTTTTGCAATATCCTTTCCAAATTGCAACAAATATCTTTTAGATTTTTATAATGATCTAGAAATTTGTCTTCCTGCAATTTTAACAATTGCCAAGGAGTCACTTGAAACGAACAACAAAATTGTTCGAAGATACTAATAATGACAATATTCCTACAATTTTCTTTCCAATATTATAGAATTGTATGGCATTTTCGGTAGCTTCTAAAAAATTTCCAGCTATTGTTATTTTGTTTTCACACAATTTTGTTGTAATTTCTCTTCAAAATTGAACGAATTTTCTTCGTGGCTTTGAGAATATTTGAATATTAATTTCTGTTTTAGGTTCTGGGTTTTTAAAAGATTCTACGAGAGTTCTAGAATATTCCAGTGATTTCCTTTCCCTAATTATACATATTTTTAGAATTTTTATGTTTCTAGAATTGTCCAATTTTCCAGCAGTTTTTATACACGAAATTTATTTTAATTTAATTCAATTTTCATTTTATTTTTATTGATGCTTCCAATGAAACCAATCACAATGGAGAATTTAAAACAATATTTAAAACATATTCACTTTGTATAAATAATTTTACAATTTTCAAAAAAAATGGCTTTATTCTTTCAACAATTATTTTACAGATTTATAGCTTTTTCAGGTGAATTGAGTACCATTGAAAATATTTGACACTTTTTTGACCATTCTGTTCGTCCGTTGATTATGAATTTTATTTTATTTAGAATCTGGAATCTGTTGATTAAATAAGATTTTTAGTTAGTAAATTTGCAAAACCATGAGAATTTAGATCTTTTTATGGATTTTTAAAATATTAACCGCCTATCAATGAACCTAAAAAAAAATTATTTACAATTTGTTCAATATTGACGGTAATTTATTAACTGACTCCTGTTAATTGTCATCCAACAACTATTAAATGGAATTAACAGCTGTATTGCGTTAGCTTTAATTATAAATATAGATGCCAGATGATAATTTATAAATGAATAATAATACATAGCAGTTTATAGATATAATGTGACAGATTACAATTGATAGGTTGTTACGCCATTTATTAACTTTCGTCAACTGTAATCTGTCACATTCTATCTATAAACTGCTATGTATTATTATTTATTTATGAGAGATGAAGGATGAAAGATGACAGAGCAGATTATAGATGATAGATGAAAAACACTAGATGACAGATTTCAACTAATAAAACTAGATGATAGATGGAATATAAAGCTGTATTTTTATCTTAAGCAGATGTCAGAAGATAATTCATAAACTAATAATAATAGATGAGAGATGCAATGTCACAAATTGCAAATGAAAGGTGGGAGACATTTGACAGATGATTTTTGATGAAATACAACAAATAAAACAAACAGTTTATAACCAATTACTAATGATAAATGTTAAATAATAGATGATAAACATCGGAAAGCAATGTGACAGATTACAGATAACAGTTGGCAGCAGATAATTTATAAATGGCAGATAAGAGGTGACATAGGATACATAGCAGATGATAGATGACAGACGACAAATGACAAATAACAGACCTCAGATAATAGAAACAGATTATAGATGGAATTTAAAGCTATATTACCTTAGCTTTAATTTTTTATATATGTATGCCAGATGATAATTCATAAATGAATAATAATACATAGCAGTCGATAGATACAATGTGACTGATTACAGGTGGCAGGTAATTGATAAATGGCGGATGAGAGATAAAGGATGGCAGATAGCAGATCATAGATGTTTGATGATTACAGATGATTACAGGTAACAGATAGTTAATGAATCACAGGCGAGAGATAAAACATGGCAGATGACAGATGCCTAACAGATGACATAGTTATAACAAATTACAAATGATAAATGTTAAATAATAGAGTGAAACATCGAATGCAATATGACAGATTATTAGAAATAACAGATGACAGCAAAACAATTATAAATGGCAGATAAGAGGTAAAATAGGTTACATAGTAGATGACAGATGACAAATGATAGACGACAAATAGCAAATAACAGATCTCAGATGACAGAAACAGATGACAGATGAAAATTAAATCTATATTACCTTATATTGATAGAGAATAATTCACAAATGAATAATAATATATGGCACATAAAAGATATAATGTGACAGATAACAGGTAATAGATAGTTAATGAATGACAGGCGAGAAATAAAGGATAGCAGATTACAGATGACAGATGATAAATAATAGATGACAAATTTCAGGTAATAAAGCTAGATGATAGATGGAATAAAAACTGTATTTTTATTTTATATAGATGTCAGATGATAATTTATAAACTAATGATAATAGATGACAGATACAGACAGATTGCAGGAGAAAGGGGCAGAAGATGGTTTGCATTCATCTATTGTCTGTGCGTTAATTTTCATCTTTAATGTTTTATCAGTCAATAATATGTAAAAAGTCATATTTATTATGATTTGGCTATTTGTTAATATCTACTAAATATCATCGTGAAATATCACTTATTAACTGCCAATTGATTAATGTCATATTGGAGTGATCTGTGTTAGAGAACATTGGTGTGATGAAAATATAATTAACCAAATAAAACTAGACGACTTTAAACTAGTAACTTCATTCTGCATAATGAAGAAACAAGGAGGATGAGTTGCAATTTACGCCAACAAGGACCTAACAACCAGCTCATTAAATGTCATCAAGTCAGGCTGAAGAATCGGTGTTTGTGTGGGTAGGTATTAAGTGTAGTGAAAAAATTCCAGTGCATTTATAGTACAAACATTTTTTCTTAAGATTGTCAGTAATGATAGACACATTGGGGGTCAGAAAAAATGCAATACTTTATTACCGGGGATTTCAATATTAACATAATAATAAACAATAAGGATTATCAAACATTCATAAATATTTTAAGTTCGTATGGGGCTAGATGAATTATATACACAAATACATACAAATACGACATTTACTAAATGAATATAATACCATGTTCTTTATCTTTATTTAATATTTATCAAACATGGTTAAAATATATACAAATAAAATAACGAGACATTTACAATATCGAAGGAATAAAAAACATACATAAATTTTTGACACCCTGACGGGCGGAGTTCACGCTTCCAGGTGTTTATATTTTGCAAAAATATCAAAGTGGAAAGATGGAAGATGGGTGCAGAGGCGTCGAGTGTTGACGAAAAATTCAACGCTTTAATAGCTACATTCATGCGATACTTCTGGGAAAATCAAACAAGAATACTTTTTGCACAAAACAAATTAAAACATATAAAAATTAAACGTCAATTTTTACTTTGTTCTCCATCCACCATTCTGAGCTGAAAAACCTATATAAAAATACAAACATAAATGCGAAATGGTATTAAAGGCAGAAAGACGTAAATTTTATGAAAAAAATAATAAACGCATACAATAAAACAAAAATGTGGTAGGAGATTGTAAATGAACTCACCGGCCAGGATGTAGAAAACACGATAAATATTCCTTGCTTTTCCCCACATAGTTGTGAATCAATGTGTACACCTAGGAAATAATGACTCATCATTTGTTTTCCATTTTTAAACCAAACTATTTTACTATCATTTAGGACAAGTTTATTTTTGGCAGCCCATGTTTTTACCTGGTTCATTGCTAACTCATTCCTTGTTTCTTTGTCTTGAATGTTTCCACCATCACTTATGATCAGAAAATAAGACAGTGTTTATAATATTAGTTTGCAAAGGAAGGTCGTTTATAACGATTGAAAACAGTATAGGCCCCAGAATAGAATCTTGCGGAACCCCAGATTTTATCATTGCAGATTTCGATAGTACTTCATTGAAGTGAACACATTGGCATCGATTATTTAGATAAGATTTAATAAGATTAATACTAGCATCTGTAAAGTTTTACCCTTTTAATTTTTGTATAAGTACGTCATGCGAGACACAATCAAAAGCTTTGCTCAGATTAATGAACGAAACTACTGAGACATTTTTATTTTCAAAAGCGTTCATTATCAGTTCATTGAGAGCAAGGATAGCATCCGAAGTTGACATATTAGTTCTGAAACCAAACTGACTTTTACTAAAAAGGCCATTTGTTTCAAAATAGTTTAGTAATTGACTTTTCATAATTTTTTTAATTACCTTCGATAGAATTAGTAAGATTGAAATTGGTCTATAATTATTCATATCACGCTCGTCGTCAGACTTAAATATTGGTATTATCTTAGGCACTTTAAAAGCATCTGGGAAAATCCCGGTGACTAGTGTTTCATTAATTATCTTTGTGAGGGGAGTAATGATTATGTTAAGTGTGCATTTATTATGGATCACAGACAAACAATAAATATGTTTTTATATACTGTATTGCATCTCTAACTATTGGGAAAACTTCATTAAATTTAAAATTCAGGGATTCCTTAATGTTAATTGAGTGATCAAATGCTGCAATAGGCAGATTTCTTATTAGTTTTTCCGCTATATTACTGAAGAAATGATTAAATTCACCACAAGAAAACTGACAATCGTTTATTCGTTTCTTCATTTTTTTCTAGCAAAATCAATTATTAACACATTGCCTTTATCTTATTTACAGCTTTGCTAATATATTTGCCTGATTTTCGATTTCGAGGACCTTTGATTAACGATAGAGTTATTACGTAAATTGTTTCTTCTAATTTTTAATTCATTTGGGGGGTACTTGCTGTAGATGTCACTTATTGTATTTAATTTTTCCCGCATTTTATTATAGAAATTACAAACTTTTCTGCGTTCTTTATTTTTTAATTTTTTTGTGTGAAAGCACCATTTCAGATTAGTTGTTAAAATTGTTAGTAGATGCTCCCATTTATAATTCGGACTTAATGAAATATCCGATATGAAATTCCAACTTATATTTCCTATTCTTTGAAATAAATTTAATTTACCTAAGTTAATAAGTGAATTATTTCCCGTCATTCTTTATTTGTCAACTAAAATTTGTCACTTGTCACCTTTCACCTTCTATCTTGTATGTCTATAACTTAAAAAATATAATAAAAATCTTATATTCACTATAATTTACTTACTGTTGTTCTCAAATACCATCTGACAATTGCTATTTATCTATTCTCATTTGTTTTTATAACTTTTTTGATAATTTGAAAGAATTTGGCTTGAAAGTTATTGCATTTTTAAAAACCTTCTCTTTAGACGGTAAGTTCTTTGTTAAGTTGTTAGCATTTTCTCTTTCAAACTACAGCGAGATTTTATAAACATCTCTCCAAACTGTAAATATTCTAGAATTTTCCAGAAATTTACTTCCCAAATTACAAAATTTCAGTAACTTCACTTTCAAATTGCAATCATCTTTTAAAGGTTTCTAGGCTTTTCTATACAGTTTTAGAAACGATTGTAAGGTTCTAAAATTTTCTAGAAACGTCCCTTTCAAACGTTTTATTCAATATGGCAGTAACTTTAGTTAATAGAATTTTCGTCTCTTTGAAACTGTACGAATTATTTTCCAGGCCTTAAAATTTTGCATCGTTACCACTCTCAAGATTCCAAGGTTTACTTAAAGGGTTCCAAATTATTTTAGTTTAGAGAACTTCTTCCAACCTGCAAGGAATTCCTTTGAGAAAGAAGTTTATAGTAGCTGCAAGAATTAGTTTTCAAAGTTAAAATTTAAAAAAAATCCAAACAGAGCAATTTTAGTTTTTCCGGCAACTTTTCTAACATAGTGTAGAAATGTTTTTGAAGATCCTAGATTTATTTATAAACCTCGAAATTGTTATTTTATTCCAAAGTTTAAGGGAAACTTTTTAGAGATTCTAGTTTCTATAACGTCTTTTCCAAACTGTAATATTTTTTTTCTGAGTTTAAATAAGTAACAAATGTTTCAAACTTCTTGTTTAATATGGCAGTAACTGTTTCTAAAGTTCTAGTCAATAGAATTTTCGAGGGACGTCTCTTTCAAACTGTAATAATTTTTTTCCAAAAATTTTGCAGCGATTACACTCTCAAGATTCCAAGATTTACTTCAAAGGTCCAAATTATTTTAGTTCAGAGAACTTCTTCCAACCTGCAAGGAATTTCTTTGAGAAAGAAGTTTATAGAGCTGCAAGAATTAATAATAATAATAATAAACATCTTTATTTACAGAAAAAAAGAAAATAATTTACATGAAATTAACAAAATGACAATGGAATTATACAATAGAATATTTTTCTGTCAAACGGCTATCGACCTGCGGTCTTTCAGCCTGGAGTTATCTGTCTTGCAAACGTCATGATTGCTAATATCTAACGTAATTAACTGTCGATTGTCCTTCAAACGTCGTGATCACTAATGTCATTATGAAATGCGGAAATGTACTGATGAATGGTGATTTCTGGGTATTTGTATCGAGGTGTTATTAAAGGATTGCGAGGGATACACATGTGGTTAAGGATGTCAATGGTATGAATTATTTTTCAATGTTAAAATTTTAAAAATAATCGAAACAGAGCAAATTTTAGGAATGTTTTTGAAGGTCCTATATTTTTTTAAAAACCTCGAAATTGTTATTTTATTCCAAAATTTAAGAGAAACTTGTTGTTAGTTAATTTTCAAAAACATCATTTCCAAACTGTAATAATTTTTTCTGCAGTTTAAATAAGTGCAACAATTTCTCTCTAAAGTTTTTCCAAAGATTCTGTAATAATTCTGGTATAATTCTTCCCCAAACTGTTTTTCAAAGTATTTAAGGCTTTTCCAGCAACTTCTTTATAAAGTTGGAGAAATTTTTTAAAGGTACCAAAAACTTCTCATTCTAACTCCTAAATTTTTTCCAGTGTTCATAAATTTACCAAAATTTTGCCTGTAGTTTACAAAGAAAAGGAACCCTTTCAAACGGTATTTTTGTTTTGTTTTAAGATTTTATAAAATATTTAACTCCTCTTTCAAGATGCCAAAATTTACTTCGAATATTCCGAATTATTTTAGTTAAGAAAAGTTATAACAATAGTTCTGGAATATTCGAAAGTGATACCTACCTGATTTTTTGGTAAACCGTGTGGCAGTGAACGCGTTTCCTTGCCCAGCGCCATCTGTCTCCATATCCAGCAACTTGGACGTAATTGTATCCTTATATTCACTATAATTTACTTACTGTTGTTGTCAAATACCATCTGACAATTTCTATTTATCTATTGTCATTTGTCAACATTTTCTATCAATTATAAAAGTGTGAGGATTTTTTTAACTAATTATGAAGTATTTTACTGATTGAAGGGTGGGTTAGAGGCTATTTTTCAATTTTAATCAATTCCGTAGGTTATGTAGTTAGGAAAAGAGGTTAAATATAATCTTTAAGTTTAAAAGGAATTCCATTGGATGATTAGAAAAAATCATGTCAATTGTTATTTTTAAATCTTATCTACAATGAGTGATTTAACATAACTGTCAGCTAGTAACTTTCTGTGTGTCAATATTTATCTGTAATATTTTATTTGTTAACATCATTATAAGACTTATATTTATTGTCATTTATTAAATAGTTGTATACCAAATGTGTTATCGTCAACTCTGTTTCATTTAAATTCAACTAATTAATGTCATCTCTGATTTGCATTATCGACTGTTACACATTTTATTTATTAATTGTCATCTATCTCTCATCTGCTAAGTATCATTTATCATTTTCATTTTAGTTACCTATAATTTGTCGACTTCCAACGGTCATCTATCGATCTATTACTTTGAAGGATGTTGACAAATTGCCAGCTTTTAAATAACAAATAGGATGACAAGTTCCTATCGCTTGAAGAAGAAAATATTTTTTGGGGAGATTTAATTTAAAAATTCAATATATTTGCCTTCGAGAGCGATACACAGAATATAGCAATCTTCCAACTTTAAGATACCATTTTGGAGTATGATTTATTTTTAGCTATCGATTTCGGCGATTTTTCAGCTAAATTGAGCATTCTCTTGAGGTCTGCAATAAGGAAATTGTTTGAGGAGGCCAAGTGAAGATAATAGGGTAGGTGGGAATCAATTTGTATCCCAATTCATTAAGCTGGGAATTGGTTTTAATCGAGTGATGACATGGAGTATTGTCTTGGTAAAAGAATATTTTATTTTTCTTCAAACGGCGCTGTTTTTTTGCAATTTCATCCTTCAAACGGTCCAGTCAAGCTAATGTTATATAATAGTCGTTGTTGATTGTTTTTGCCTTTTCAGGATAATCGATAAACATCCTAAAATACAGATGCCATAACCTTGCCAGCCGACTATTGTTTGTTTACTGGCTTTGGATTGGGTTCGTCGCGTCAGTTGACTGGCGATTGGAATGAAGTGTGGTGATGGATCAATGTTTCACCTATTGTCACATACCGAAACAACTTCTGTTTATTTCCCTCAAACAGTTTCAAATAGTGCTCTGAATCATTAATACGTTGTTGTCTTTGTACAGAGCTTTCGCATGCCCAAATATTCATGCACGATGTGTCCAAAATGTTCCTTTGATATCTTCAGTCGTAGCTATTGCGATCAATTTCACTTTACGGTGATTCAAAATTATTTTGTGGATTATTTGTCTTTTTTGGACGTCCACTGTGCTCATCATCTTCGATACCCATATGACCTGTACGAAATTTAGCAAACCAGAGTGCGGATAGCAATTATCAAGCTCAGCTTTTGTTTCATTTAATATCTATCAACTTTAGACATTGCAAATGTTTTTTTTTTTTGAAATGTATTTTTAGATCAATTTTAATGATTCTTATTAGATTGGTTGTTCGAGTATGTGAGAATGTTGATGTGAGTAAAGCATTTAATAAAATAAGTGAAAAAAAGTGCCAAATTCTTATTGTATGTTTAAAACTCTAAGATGACGCTAATGATTTTAATTATATATTACTCTTATATTTAGAAATTGTTACAGTGAAATTAGCTTAGATATTTTAGTAGTCGAAGGATGGATTAAAGGTAATTATGATAATTATTTAGTACATAAATAAAAATTATGGTTGTCACATTATTAATGAAGCTACTGTAAGGCGAAACAATTTTGACACATTAAAAATCTATGGTATTTCGCAAAGTTAAAGCCTTACCGATCCAGTACTAAAATATTAGATCAAATAATGTTATAGATCATATTTAATTACGGGGTGGTATTTGGAAAATTTTTAAACGAAAATAAAAATAAATCTACTTTAGAAGGAAATTGTATGGCAGCATCGCCAGCCAGTGTAGCGCCCTGCGAAAGAAAAATAAAGGATCACTGTTCAGAAATTCCGTTATTGCCGGAGAATATATCGGAAAACATATTTTCCCCTATTTCCTGCCTTCGGATCCTTAATAATAAGAAAAAGTCGGCGCAGCGTCCGACGTCGTTTAAAATTTTAATGCGGCCGTTATTTCCCTTCGTCGCGCGCAAATGACACTTCGGGGATTTATTTTAAACATGGGCACAATATTCAACGTAACGATTCCTGTCATTAGGGGACGTCTTCGTCGCCGGATTAAAGTGTCAGTTGTGCGACTGTGTGTGTATATTGCATAAGACCGCACGGGGTGTCCCTAATATCGGCCGCCGCGACCCGAAACGATTTAGAGCTTATAAGTTGGAATCTAGCCGTTGCAGTGGCATTTACATTGGCCAGTTTAACCATTCATTTTGAAACTACGAGATTTAGCGAGCATCTAAATGCCCTCCCCTAGTCACATTATTTGTGGGGTAACGCTTGAAGATCTAAAATTAAGTGCGGGACTCATATAATCGTCCATAAATTATTTAAAGCTTTACAGAAATAACACTTTAATTTCTCTGCCTATAAGCACTTAAACTTAGATTATATTTATAGAGTTGCATATAAGTGATTAAATTTATATTATTCGTTTATAATGTACAATCGTAATATGTTGGAATATTCAAATGCAAACTAGTTAATTACGTGAATAAAATCCAATTGTCACATATAAATACCATTTGAGATAAGTGCATTATCTGAATTCCGCTCGACATAAGCACCTTAATTAGGTATTCCGTAGATTACGCAAAACAATAAAGTGAGGCATCGCGATCGTCTAGATAATTGAGAAATGAAACAGAGCGAGGAGATACTAAATGAAGAACGACGTCACTTATTCAGCAGTCAAATGAACGGTAATTCCAGGGAATGAAAACAGCGGTCGGAATAATTACGGCCCGGCGCATCCACCATACCGACCGGCCGCCGATGTCGAATCCTTGCGTTCGGAGGGGCGGTATTTTCCGCCGCGGTATTTTCGCATTAAAACTAACTTGAATATTAAACCGCCATCAGATGGATGGATATTCGATATCGGCCGGGGCGCGGACGGTTTTCTAGGATAATGGAAACAGGCGCGCGCGGTTATCGGCACGGGGGATGGTTTATTTCAGCCGAATTCAATTTCGATTTTATACTTAATGCTATTAACCCCCCGAGAATTGAGCGTGTGTGCACTCACTTCATTTACATATCGTTTGTGTGCGATGGATGGAGGCCGGCCCTTTTTTCAACTGAGGGTTTGAATATGATTAAAGATTTTTATTTCACACAGTAATAAACGTTATCACATTTACAGATATTTACATTTTAATTACTATTTTATAAAGCTATAAATGTATAAAAATCTATTATTATTAATAATAAAAGTATTTGTATAAAATCTAAAAATAATTAATAGCAGAAAACAAAGCAGAAAATGATGGTGGCACCGTTACTATAACTGAATAAACATACTTTTATTTACTGTTGATAATTAAATAATTTTAAATCAAAATTAATTACATAATTCCTAAATGTATACAATATCGATTCAAATAAACACATTTTTTTTTAATTTCTGGTAAATAATAAACTAAAACCTTTTAGAGATATATATGTATACACATTGTACACACGGTGGTAAATTTTAAATTCCTGAGACTAAACGGGTCGTAGCACTCGCGAAGCTGTGCACGTTTCGAGCTTAAAGAATGTACCGCGCGTCATAAAACAACCCCCCGGTAATTTCTCATCTAAACAATGTAACAAAAACTTCACGTTTAACATAATATTATTCTAAACTGCGAAGGATATGTATATTAACATTCGCAATGTGAAATTATGCAATTTACATAAGACCCACCTTATAAATTCAAAGTATGCGGATTGTTTGCATACCGCACAGTTCCACCTTGATGTTCCATATAATGATTACGTAAATAAATATTTGCACTTAAAACGTGTAACACCCTTAATAATATGTCACATACCAGGATTTTCGAGAGGGTTTACCCTCTATATTTAGCCAGATTTTTATTCTATATGATAACAGGAATTATTAAATTAATTAAGTTTTGGAATTATCATGACAAGTTTAATACATATTATTTATTTATTACTTATCCCGGCGCAACCACATTAAAATTTATTAAATCCCGGCGCATTCACCATTTATTATGACATACTAATATAATTGAAGTCCTCTCTTTAGAGGAATATAAGTCAAATTTGGCAAGAAAATGATGGAAAAACCTCCACCAAAGAGACCTTATGTGGCAGCAGTGTCATCAAAGCAACAGTAGGCAAGAGTGGAAGATCATATTTTTATGAACTCGAGTCTTTCCATGTACAATCAAAATTTTTGTAAGAAAGTATTGTTATACATGTAATTTGAACTTTATTTTGTAAGTACATTGGATAAATAAATACTATCTATCTATCTATCTATTATAAAATAAAAAGTTATTGGAGACCCATATATGCAATAAAGCTCTGAAAAAGTTAGAGTGTCTTTCCACATATTAAATAAATTCTAATAATTTTATTCTTCATAAATAATTTTCTCACTTATCTCTAGGTAAAATATTATGACATAATAGGTAAAGAATTGATCAACACTTTTACTTATTACATTCTAATAAATTTTACAATTAATTATGTAAAATATTAACTAATAGATTAGCAACGTATAATTAATTCATTGATCATATTCACCCTGAGGAAGACAGATTCCGATACGAACCGTCAGCTTCTCCTTACTGATCCCTCCATGACAATCCATATTTTATGTCCTTTTTTTTCAAATATAATGGGCGTTATATATAGGAAAATCCAATTTTTTTTTGCAGATTGTTTTTCTGACAGTGCATTTGAAACCCAGCTGTCGCCTTTAATAATGATCCGGATCCACCCTCCGCCCCCTCTCGACAACGCCCACGGGCTCTTTACATCTAGTGCATTATGCATTCCTCGTATCCATTAACATGTGCATTATCTAGTTAATTGTAAAACTAGTAATAGAGATTTACTGATGTAGACGTGTGTTAACGCGTTATGGAGCTCATTAATGTATTACCACCAACGGATAGCTGCTTTCCAGTGTTGCTATAAAGTTCCTGATTTAAAATTTTAATCCATATAAGATAAAATGTTGGTGCAAACAAATATTGAATAAATTTCTCAGACAAATAATACAACTTTCTGTAGTTCTATTGAATTAAATATTGTAGTAAAATTTTCCTTTAAGAGGAGCACTGCGGAAAATCTAAACAAATTGACAAGATATTGGTCTAGCCTCAAAATTAGTAGAGCGAACGTATTGCTATACAATGTCGGTAAAAAATCCATTCCTGAACACATAAGAGGGAAAAGTGAATAAGCTATTTAGTTTGTATTTGATTCTGTTATAAAGATGAAAGCACTATTTCTATTTATAAATAATATGACTATTGGTATACTTTTAATCGAAGACCTCTGATTTTTTGTCGTTTAGGACATAAATTTTAGGACTGCCATGAACTTCCAAATAATAGCAACCACTGTTATTATATGCTTTCATTGCAGCCTGTTGCTTTGAGTCTTTTCAGTCTTACAGCTGTATAATGGACTCAATTTGTTTAAAAAGTTTTTTCCAGGGTGTTTCCTGTAGTTGTCTACCTTCTTTTTCTACAGTTGATAATGTTCTTTTCTAGCAAGTGCAGTTAGTTTTCCACAGTTTCCTAAAGCACACACTGAAAGCTCTTGGCACGTTTTTCCTCATCTGATTAAGTTCCCAATTCCAGTATAAATTGGTAAGTTAGGCTTTTCCAATTTAAGTGCACATGAATTTTAATATTAGGAAATTAAAAGCTTTTGTATTCTATTCTATTAAGTGAAATGCCATTGACCTCTACCTATGACCTGAATTATTGGTTTCTAAATCTTTGAAGAGGTTATATTAAAGTTTCCTTCTATAGATCAGCATTGTTCGTGTTTTGGAAGATTTCCGAATTCTTTCTTTTCTGAATGGTTCTCTTTTATATTTTAACTTATTCACCTGTGATTTGGCCAGAATAAAATGTCTAAGTCATTGAAGTGGTTATATTAAAGTTTTCTTGTATTATCATCATTGTTTTTTTTTCTTAGATTTACGAACACTTCGTTTTCTAATTGTTTCTCTTCTATATTATAACCTCTCCACCTCTGATCTGACCAGAATAAAATGTTGACCGACACATGCTAGTCACAGATGTTTGCTTATATTCACATACCTCCTACCTTTTTAAAGTGAAATATCTTGATTCTCAACTTATATTGATGTATAAAATAGTACTTAGTCTAAATTTAAATAAAGCTTTTTATTTGTATCAGTACCAATCTATACTACATAGTATTTATCTATGCCAAAATCTATATTCTTAGATGTGATTGCTTCATAATAATATCTAGTCACTGTCTCTAGCACAATATATCGATAAATGTGCCTAGATCCAACATTTTGTTTAATATCGCCTTCTTGATTTTGTGTGGTGACCCATCACAATAGTGACACTTTTACCTGGTGAAGAATTTCCATTTCGCAAATTTTAATTAGTGTCCGATAGTTTCTTCTTACATCACACCTGTTTTCTTAGTAAAATTGTAAAGCCACCACTTTATGTTATTAGAGTTTTAAAGTTTAAATTCTCCCAGGTGGTTATTTTTTAAAAAAAATTTAAGAGTGTGGAACACAATTTTCATTTCCTTCAATTCAACTTTCAAGCGCTGTAATATTATTTTCAGGAGGCATATATCAATTATTTTTGTAAAATGTTACACCCACGACTTTAATTAATAGATTTCTAAAGTTTGAAGCTAATTCCCCCAGGTGTAAAAGTGTAGAACGCAATTTTCATTTCTTTCACTTCAAATTTCAAGCGCTGTAATTTTATTTTCAGGTAGCGTATGTCAATTGTTTTTGTAAAATTTTATACACACGGCTTTCATTAATAGATTCTTTAAGTTTAAAACTAATTCCTCCTTGTGGTTATATTTAGATATTTTTTTTAAAGTGTGGAACGCAATTTTCATTTCCTTCACTTCAACTTTCCAGCGCTGTAATTTTATTTTCAGCCGGTGTATGTCAATTGCTTTTGTAAAATTTTACAACCACGACTTTCGTTAGTAGATTTTTAAGGTTTAAATCTAATTCCTCCAGGTGATTATTTTCTGGTAATTTTCTAAAAGTGTGGAAAGCAATTTTCATTTTCTTTCACATCAACTTTAAAGCGCTGTAATTTAATTTTTGGCGGCATACGTCAATTGTTTTTACAAAATTTTACACCCACGGCTTTCTTTAATAAATTCCTAAAGTTTAAATCTAATTCCCCTAGGTGGTTATTTTTTGACAATTTTCTAAAGGTGTGGAACGAAATTTTCCTTTTCTTTCACTTCAACTTTCAAGTGCTGAAATGTTATTTTCAGGCGGCGTATGTAAATTGTTTTAGTAACATTTTGCACTGTACTGCTTCAGTTAAGCATCCTGGAATATGCGTAATATGTTTTAAGTTTATTAAGTTCCTCAAAAATGAATTGAGGCTTATTGGTCTAAATAATTTGGAATGGCTGTAGTCTTCCTTAAATTTTACAACAATGACTTTCTTTAATAGAGTCTTAATGTTTAAAACTAATTCCTCCTGGTGGTTATTTTTTGACAATTTTATAAAAGTGAGAAACGCAATTTTCATTTCCTTCACTTTAACTTTCAAGCGCTGTAATTTGATTTTCGGACGGCGTTTATTAATTATTTTTGTAAAATTTTATAACCATGACTTTTTTTTAATAGATTCTTGAAGTTTAAAACTAACTCCTAATGGTGGTTATTTTTTGACATGTTTTTTAAAGTGAGTTATTTCCTTCATTTCAACTTCCAAGCGCTGTAATTTTATTTTCGTCCAGCGTATCTCAATTGTTTCTGTAAAATTTTACACTCGTGGCTTCTGTTAATATATTCCTCAAGTTTAAATCTAATCCCCCTGGTGGTCATTTTTTGACAATTTTCTAAAAGTGTGGAACGCAATTTTTCTTTTCTTTCACTACAACTTTCAAGCGCTGTAATTTTATTTTCAGGTGGCGTATGTCAATTGTTTTTGTAAAATTTTATACTCACGGTTTCGTTAATAGACTTTTAAAGTTTAAATCTAATTCTCCGCGGTGG
Source organism: Ontholestes murinus (assembly GCA_963969525.1). NCBI lineage: Eukaryota > Metazoa > Arthropoda > Insecta > Coleoptera > Staphylinidae > Ontholestes > Ontholestes murinus. The sequence continues at coordinate 35,260 of CAXAKX010000460.1, read as the reverse complement.
TTAATTTTTGACAACTTTCTAAAAGTGTGGAACGCAATTTTCATTTCCTTCACTTCAACTTTCAAGCTCTGTAATTTTATTTTCAGTTGGCGTATATCAATTTTTTTATAAAATTTTACACGCACGGCTTTCTTTAATAGATCATTAAAGTATAAAACTAATTCCTCCTGGTCGGTATTATCAGACAATTTTCTAAAAGTGTGGAACGCAATTTTCATTTCCTTCACTTCAACTTAAAAGGGCTGTAATTTTATTTTCCCGCGGCGTATGTTAATTGTTGTTATAAAATTTTACAACCATGTATTTTACTAATAGATTCTTAGAGTTTAAATCTAATTCCCCCAGGTGGTTATTTTTTGACAATTCTCTAAATGTGTCGAACGCAATTTTCCTTTTCTTTCACTTCAACTTTAAAGCGGTGTCAACTTATTTTTGAGCAGCATATGTCAATTGTTTTTATAAAATTTAACAACCACGACTTTCTTTAATAGATTCTTAAAGTTTAAATTTAATTCCTAGTGGTGGTTATTTTTTGACAATTTTCTAAAAGTGTTGAACGCAATTTTCATTTCCCTCACTTCAACTTTCAAGCGCTGTAATTTTATTTTTAGGCGACGTATTTCAATTGATTTGTAGATTTTTAGACTCACGGCTTTCGTTAATAGATTCTTAAAGTTTAAATTTAATTCGCCTAGGTGGTTATTTTTTGACTATTTTTCTAAAAGTGTTAAACGCAATTTTCATTTTCTTTCAGTTCAACTTTTAAGCACTGTAATTTTATTTTCAGCAGAAGTATGTCAATTCTGTTTGTAAAATTTTATACCCACGGCTTTTGTTAATATATTCTTAAAGCTTAAATCGAATTCCCCTTGGTGGTTATTTTTTGACAATTTTCTAAAAGCGCGGAACGAAATTTTCATTTCCTTCACTTCAACTTTCAAGCGCTGTAATGTTATTTTCATGCGGCTTATGTCAATTGTTTTTGTAACATTTTACACCCACGCATTTTATTAATAAATTATGAAGCTTTGAAACTATTTCCTTCTGATAGTTATTTTTTGACAATTTTCTAAAAGCGCGGAAAGCAATTTTCATTTCCTTCACTTCAAATTTGAAGCGCTGTAAATTCATTTTCAGGCGGCGTAGTCAATTGTTTTTGTAAAATTTTACAACCACGTCTTTTGTTAATATATTCTTTTTTAAAACTAATTCATCCTGGTGGTTATTTTTTGACAACTTTCTAAAAGTGTGGAACGCAATTTTCATTTCTTTCGCTTCAACTTTCAAGTGCTGTAATTTTATTTTCAGGCGGCGTATGTCAATTATTTTTGTAAAATTTTACAACCACGGCTTTCGTTAATAGATTCTTAAATTATAAAACTAATTCGCCCTGATGGTTATTTTTTGGCAATTTTCTAAAAGTGTAGAGCGCAATTTTCATTTCCTTCACTTCAACTTTCAAGCGCTGTAATTTTATTTTCAGGCGGCGTATATTAATTATTTTTGTGAAATTTTATAACCAAGACTTTTGTTAATAGATTCTTAAAGTTTAAAACAAATTCCACCTGGTGGTTATTTTTTGACAAATTTCTAAAAGTGTGGAACCAAATTTTCATTTCCTTCATTTCAACTTTCAAGCGCTGTAATTTTATTTCCAGACGGAAATGACGTATGTCAATTGTTTTAGTAAAATTTTACAAACACTGTACTGCTTCAGTTAAGAATCCTGGAATATGCGTAATACGTTTTGGGTTTATTATTTTCATCAGAAACAAATTGAAGCTTATTGGTCTAAATAATTTGAAATAGCTGTAGTCTTCCTTAAATGATTTAGGCATGACATCAGCTAAAAAATAGGTAATTGTGGAGGCCCCCTACTTTGTGATATATTCTTATTAATAAATGATTGTAAATGCCTTTTATATATCACACATTTTTATCTTCAATGTGACTATAGTTTAAACAGATTTTCTGTCATTTTCAAACTATACTATATATAAAAGTGTGTGATATATAAAAGGTATTTGCAATCATTTATGAATGCTAAAAAGGTAATATGAAAATAATGCCTAGAATTTTGAAAGGGAAGAATGATTGAGTTCCAAAGTTTTTTTTGTACTTGGCAAAATGCTGTAAACTGGATGCGAATGTTACTTTTATTCATGACTTTTGCTTTCTTATAATCTGACAAATAAGTTGTCAGGAATATTTCCATGGGCTATTTGAGGTTTCTTGTCTGTCTGTTATTTTAGATATTCTTTTCAGCCCTACGTTTGTGGTTCTGGATATTTTTTATTTTAAAAGTTTTTTCTAGGATTCTTTGTCCCCCAGACCTTTTTTTTGAGTTAATAAAGTTTTTTTTATCAAGTGCAGCCAGTTTCCTCCCAGACCTTCTTTTTGTACCTTTGACGAAGTTCTTTATATCAAGTGTAGCCAGTTTCCTGTGTTTATTAAGAAGCTCTTCTTTCATTTCTAGTTATTTGGTTAAATTCTTTATTCAACCAAGAATTAATGAAGTTTTCCAGGTTTCTCTGTCTCCCAGACCTTTTTTGTAGTTGATGAAGTTCTTTATACCAAGTGGAGCCGGTTTCCTCCCAGACCTTTTTTGTACAGTTGGTAATGTTCTTTAAGTGCAGCTAGTTTCCTGTATTTATTAAAAAGTATTTCCTTCATTTCTCATTATTTAGTTAAATTCTTTAATCCACTAGGAATTGGCGAATTTGCCTCTTCTCAAGTTTTTATATGAGATGTTACTTAAGGCGTAAGTATTCTCTTCATGTAAATATATCCGTTTAAGCACGTACGTGGTCTGTTGCTTTATAATTTAATGCAACCTGAAACAAGCTCCTCCTAAAGTTTCCAATTTCATATATTTCAGTCTGCTTAAATATTATTGCCTCAACTTTCATCCTTATGTAAAGCGTAAGAAGTTGAAGTTTTACCTAAGTACTCTACTAGTCTGTCCTCGGGTTTTATTTCTGTGTAAAAGTAACACCGTTCAAAACTTAGTTCATTTTGACTAGCGCAGGTCCTGAAATATTAATCATTAGTATATAGACCGAGTATTATCATAACAAGGTCAGAAGTCCTTGAACTATTGTCAATCAAGCAACTCAATCCAAAAGAAATTGTGAAGTACGAAGAAAATAGAGTTCCATGCAGCTATAAAGTTCCTTATCATGCAAGGAGAAAGTGTTCAAACCATATTGGAAGGGCTGTCGTCTCTTTACGGGGACTCTTTTCCAGGAAAAACCACGGTATACATCTGGCATAACTTGTTTAAGCAAGCCAGGGAATCAATTGAAGGCGATTTTCCATTTCGGCGGTCTGTTGGGGTTACCACTTCAGATCTCATTGAAAAAATTAATATTGGAGGATGCACGTTTGAAGAAAAAATACCTCGCAGAAATGGCTGGAGTATTTGAAACAACCATTTCTAAAGTCCTCCATAATCATCATGGCATATCAAAAGTTAGTGCAAGATAGTGCCTAGATTGATCACACCACCATAAAAATAGCAGTGCAATTTTGAACCAATGTAATAAAGAGCGAATTGTTAGGAGGTAATGAAACTTGGGTTCATAACTATGAATTTGAGTCTAAGCAAGATTCATGCAGTGGCATAAATAGGTTACACCACCGCATACGAAATTCAAGCTACCGCAGACGGCGGGAAAGCTCATGGCGACAGTTTTCTGGGACACAGAAGGAATTTTGTTTATTGATTATAAGGAAAAAGGTGTTTCTAAATCGGAGAATACAACGCTTTAAGTGGGAAAGCTCGTGGCAACAATTTTTTTGGGACCCAGAAGGAATTCGGTTGATTGATTTCAAAGAAAGAAATGTTTCTAAACCAGAGAATACTATGCTTTAATTTTAGATCAGTTAAAAGAGGCTATCAGAGAGAAAAGAAGAGGAAAATTAACCAAAGGTTCAAGTTTTTGCATGACAATGCTTCTGTTTACAAGAGTCAAGTTGCGTTGGCTGCTTTGCATAATAACGTGGGCTTCGATATCATTAATCTTTTAGCCCAGATTTGACTCCTACCATCTCTTTCCAAATCTGACAAAAGAACTTCGAGGTAACATTTTTTTACCGAACAAGTGAAAGATGCAGTTTCAGCTTATTTTTCAGAGAAGGATAAATCATTTTGTAATGAAGGTATTCACAACTTAATTCATAGATCTGAGAAATGAGTTGCAGGTGAATATTTTAAAAAAGAAAAATAATCTTGTAATATTTTTTCATCCTTCTCTATTCCATTCCGCGAACTTAAAAACGCATCCTCATATAATAATGGAATTATGATTATGAACTAAACCATGCAAAATAATCTGTAGTTTTCTAATTATCGTTTCAGTCGTTCTAAAAATAACCATTTGCTAAGTTATACCCAAAGAAGACAACGCAAATTTAATGTTGATTCATTAATTGAATACACTAATGCATTAGTAATAAAATATACAGATTATCCTACGATTATTAAGAATTATTATTGATATATTTATTTCAAATAGACATAAGATCATATTACCTTTTTTTTATAATAAACACGTTACATTAAACACAACATCCACAGTGGGGATTATTCTAAGCTCTAGCCCATTTACACAACAATCGCAATTTTCAGTCCCTTCGGAATGTTTTAAGACGGACGTAATGTGCCCTAAACGACCGTCGACTTTTTTTGCGAGAAGTTCCTCGTTTTTTTTTTTGGTCTCAAATTGTTGCCACTTCCTCCACTCTTTTAAGTGTCTCGCCAGCGTATTGCTTCTAATTTGTGTTTATGTAATAAATCACGTTTACCGACTCAACTTTTGTTATATAAATGCTCACGGATTCGGAGCACGTGCACCGTTCACGCTCTATGTATCATATCCCGGGTAATGGCAAAGTATAAGAAGAATATCAATATATCTAGCAGCGCCCCGCGTAGGTATTATTATTATTATTGTTGTTCTTGTTGTTGGTTGTATTACTTAATTTGTGTCTAAAATATTACACAAGACTAAAAAAATAATAACAACATATGAACTGATATCCATAGATATTAGCTTTTTATTAGTTGTAAATAATTGTCGCCATTGCCAAGATCCCTTTAATAGGTCGTGGTTATCCTCCTAAGGAAATAGTGCAACATTTAGACAATAGATGGCACTCTTGTGGTAATATCTCTTTATTAGTTGTTAATTAGAAAATGATTAATCGTAGCGATTGGGTAAATGTATAATTAATTAATTTCACTTGGTTTTATTTTTTCACAATTTTTATTTCCCAAATAAAATCAGTAACAACTGAAAAAAAATTAGGTTATTTGTTTGAGGAACCTGTGCCAAATCTTCGAATAAATGAAGTGAGTATCAGTCAAATAAACTTCGAATTGTTTTTTGGCAAGATTAAATCTTTAGATACTTCATAAAATATAGTCAGTATCAGTATCAGATCTGTTGTTCGAAAACGGTTAGGTTAACTTTTTTTTTAAAATCACAATCAGTAATCTTTTAAATGGCAATAAAATAAGGTAAGCATCAGTCAACTAAATTTTAAAACCTATTTTTGTAAGCCTTTAGTTACTTCAGAAAGTATAGTCATTTTAAGTCAATTAAATTTCGAAATCGTCTATTAATTGGCCACAGGATTGTTGTTTAAATTTGCTCTGGTAAACTTTCTCATACTTCACAAACTGACATCGATAATATTAACGAAATTTATAAAAATGTGATGATGGTTGCGACCGTTACTACGTGGTGATTCATGATATAAATACTTAAATAAAACACTATGTTTATCACTAAATTCTGTTTGAGTAATGTGAAGTGTTCTATATTATGATGAACGAAATAAAATTCCTTACTTCACTTATTATTTTGATTAATACCACATGGTATAAGTAAGGAATTTTATTTCGTTCATCATAATTTATTTATTTATTTATTTATAACCTAACAGCCAAGAAGGCCAATTACAATTAATACTTACTTTGTTTGATAATGACCTTCAAAAGTCGAAATTTAAGTCGTGTTCTTGTAATATGGTGTGTTTTATTTAAGACTTTATAAAAAAAATGGTATTTTTATTTGGAAATCGTCTTTTAAATTGCAGTAGGTTTGTTGCTTTGATAAATCTTCGAATAAAACTAAATTTCAAAAGGACTTTTAATAAAGTGCCTCTGGTATACCTTTGGATACTTTACAAAATACAGTCAGTATCAGTCTTATACAATGTTGAAATCTTCTTTTAAACTGCTACAAGTGTCTTGTTTGTAAATGCTTTGGTGCATTTTTTGTACCTCAAATACTTAAATCAGCTAACGAAATTTAAAAGAAATGGTGAATTTTATTTGGATAACTTCTTCTGAATTGCGGTAGGTATGTTGTTTAAAGAGAATCTGATAAATCTTCAAATAAAATATTTTCAAAAGACGTTTTGATAAGATGCCATTGGTAAATCGTTACACACTTCATAAACTAGAACCAGTATCAGTAATCTAAATTTCGAAATGAGCTTAAAATTGCTACTAGTCTGTTATTCAAAGCAGCTTAGGTAAACTATCTTATGTATTACAAAATAAAATCAGTACAAGTTGACGAAATTAAAAATAATGTTAAATATAGTTTAGAATTAACCTCTAGTTTATATCTAAATAAAATAGAAGATATTTTTACAGTATTCTCACAGAGAATTGTGTTAATAATCCAAGCATTAGTGCCAAAAGGTGTTGATCTAAAAACCCCACATACTGATATATTTTCATATATTTTTTTAGCTTCTATAGTCCTATAGTTAGCAGTTTCTGCGAAAGCTAAATCAAAGAATAGCAAACGTAAAAAGCATACAACAATTGATGCCACTGTTAATAAATAAACAAATCTAATAAAAGTTTTGACATGAACAGAAAAACATATCTTTACAAGCTTAATATTATAAGACTATACATTAGGAACTATTGCACATCTACTTAAAGTACTAGTTACGAAATTTTATTAGTGCTAACATTAACAGCCAAAATAATCTCCCTGAAAAAGGTGATAAAAGATTAAACCAAAATGAAAATCAAATATCCCAGTTGTCAAGAAGGAGCCTTGCTGTCTTAGCATCATGGTGATGGATTAGGTTTGAGTGGAAGAACATATTTAATTGTGCTTTTTTCGGCCAAAATTTTATGTCTAGTTTTTTTAAATAATTTGTTTTAATAACTTCTTTAAATGTATAATTTAAGAAAGAAGACTGAAGATAAGTAAATAAATTTATATTGACATAAAACTATAAATTTGTAAGAGATTAGATAATCATAAGCATCAGGATTACGTATCATTAAAGATTATAGAGATAGCAAGTGATTTTGCTGAGAGTGCCATCCTTCTAATGATTTTATTTGTTGTAGTTGGATTTTCTATTTCTTCGAGTCCCCACATTGGGCGACAGTTTATGGCGGATTTTGAGTTGTCAAACTATTTTATTTAAAGTTATGAAAAGTATCTAAAAATTAAATCAAACTGGGGCGGCTAGAATAATTTGCAAGCTCTTCACAATCCCAGTTGTAGCGGATTTCTTGTAGCTGTTCAGTAGATGTCTTGGGACTGGTAACCTTCTGAGCTTCACCAGAAGTAGAAATAAATTCCTTTCAATGAGTTTGGAAGCGGATTATTCTAGGACACTTCTGACTGAATTCCTCATACCACAGCGTGTCTAATAGGGCAGAACACACATTATACTGACTAACATTAGAGCGAGTGCCAGTGTGAGAACGAACTTATTCAGTTTCAGTGGTATAAGTTCGATAAAAAATTGTTTTGTGATTTAATCCAGTTCCTCTTTTCTATTTCTATTTTTATAATTTTACTTAAAATATGGAGGCATCTTTCTGTTGTAATAGCCACGCAGTCCATTATGGCATAGCTCCGCATGTCATAATAAGGCTATTGAAACTGTGGATCTCTTAGTACCCAATGTCCGCATAGATCAGACTAAGATTACATCGACCTTATGCTGTTCCACCTTGGATTAAGGTATTTGTTTTTTGTAATTTCTTTTTCACATTGATCGGGCGGTGAAACCAAGATCCTCTAAACTTGACACCCTCGAGACACAAGACCAGATGGTTGTTGAGCCCAAATTGACCTGGCATCGTTAGCCCTAGTGCAGGCGTTAAGCTATGATTGTACAGCCGGGAAAGCTTAGCGTAGAAAGGTTTTTAGAACCTATCCCTCGAAATATAATAGACTGAGGGCCTAAATAAGGCCAAGTAAGGCATAAGAGTTTGTCCAAAGGGAGACGACCGACTAGAATCTCTTAGTAGTAGGCTAATAAGTCCAATTTGTTAGGCCAAAATGTTACTGAATCCAAACAGATCTGGCATCGTTGACCCTGATGCAGGCAGCCATGATTACACATTTAGGCAAGCGTAGGGTAGGAATAGGTTTGTGGCCCCCTATCCCTAGAAGCTTACTAGATTCAGGGGCCATATAAGTCCAAGTTAGACCAAAGAGTTTGTCCAAAGGAGGACGACAAATCATAGACGCAGTAATTAGTGATTCTATTGAAGGGGAACCCTTACTAGAGATTTTAATGGGTCGCGGAATTTCTTAACAGTAGGCCATCTTATTATCCCAGGATGATCGCAAAGTGGTTTATACCGTATTGGGGTTATTGCAGTGGTTTATCAGTGATCCCTCACATTTCTTTGTATTTCTTTGTAAGGGAAGCATCCTTTATTGGTCAACTTCTTCCACAAATGCTAGATAGATGTTGAAATCGTGGATGCGTCAGCGCAGATGTTTTCTACCCGGAAGAACTAACCTGACAAAACAGACTCTGGTACCGCCATGAAATGTTACAGCGATTAGTTGAGGAACGAAAACCTAATCTAGCCTAATTACTAAGGCGATTTCACTTGGATAGACATCCAACCTGTTGTGAGTGTTATATGTTTGTATACTTCCGTTGTTGACATATTAATTTGAACTTTTTTAAATATGAAGTAAGCATATGTAAATGTATAATGTTATCAAATTTAATAATTTTTGTTGCTTAGAGGCTGGACGACGAGTCTTCTCTATAATTGTAGTGTGCTAAAATCCGGATAGCTTGCCTTTGAAGTTCGGTGAAGTATAGCCGAGTGTCCTTAAATTATAAGACCATATGTTAAGTGGGACTGTACGAAACATAAATATGCATCTCTTAACATGTCGATCGATGTAGAGTATGCCAACCTACGCAATTCAAATACATTGGAGTAAAGTTTCTTTGCTAATGCATCAACATGAAACAAGTTGGCTGTCAATCCAAGTCAAGTCCAAGAAACTGTACCTCTTGTCTATCTTGTTGGGTATAGATAATGTCAACTTTAGGGTTGCTGTTTTGGCATAGTTTATTAGAAGATCGTTACTTGAAAACCAATCGAAACATCTTAGTTTAGATTGCAAAATTTTCCGCTTATCAGTTGTTATGACAACTTCGCTTATAGTGGTATCGTCTGCATAGAGGAACATTTTTGTGCTTGTCATGTATGCTGGTAAATCGTTAAATAATATTAAAAATAAAAGCGCACCTAAGATTAAGCCATGCGGGACACCATATGTTATTGCTGTTGGTTGGAATATGTTGTTGAGACCTACCAGATATTATGTAGGATATGGGCAGTCTGCAGCTATCAGGTTATGTAGAGCTTCCGAATGATAATCTCGTGTGACATACAATCGAATGCCTTCGAGAAATCTAAAAATTTAGAGACACCTACCTATCTTAAGACAAGTTTTATATTTACAGAAAAGTTTATAATTGCCGAAATAGTTGAGAGGCCCTGTCTTAAGCCAAATTGCTTATCACTAAGTAATTTCTTCGATTCGAAATAAGCAGCTAGTTGTAGATTTTTTTTTCAAAAACTCTAGAAAACAAGCTAAAATAGAAAAGGGCCTATAATTATCAATTTATATATATATATATATATATATATAAAGAAATAAGTTTTGTTGCCAAAAACAAGTACCTTACTGATTACGAACACTTTCAGAGGCAGTATACCAAAGAATACATGGAAAACAGCTAACAACGTGAAATTGATTTATAGATTCCTACAAAACATTTCGATTGCATCATAAAAGTTTCAATAATTTTAATTAATGATTTTTAGAGCTTCTTGATACTTGATATAAATATATATTATTCTTGACTTTAAGCTTAGATCTAGAGTACAATAAGCCACCTAGGCTGTAGTGCATCCGGATCTGTAAAAGACAAAAAAAAAGAAAAAAAAAGCGTAGATCTGAGTTTATTTTTTTAAAACTAATATCTTCTAATTATTTCTAATCAAAAATCCAGAACGAGAAAGGATACTATAAAAGATGCTAATGATGATGCAAACCTGATTGTATAACCCATGTTTGAGAACGGCAGAAAAAACTAATTGAAAAAAAATAATTGGAACTATTGTATTTTCGCTTAGATCTCTTTTAGTTCTAATAAAGTTGGGTTGTTTTGCTTAAAGTATTTTGTTTTACTATTTTAGTATTTTAAATTAGTCCTTAAATAGAAATGGAAATTAGATTTTTATAGAATTCTACAAAAATATTAGTTGAAATGATCAATTTGTAACAAACAGCTTTAAGTTTTTAATAAATTCGCTATTGAATGTAGATTTCACTTATTTAGATAACCAATTCTAGTAGTTATTTATTTTTAAGTATATGTTTACACAAAATAAATTCTCGTTTTCGCTGATAAAAGGACTATCGAATATCATTTTTTTTTGTTCACCTTTCAAAACATGTAAATAATATCGTGTTTCTTTCTCTCCCACGTTCGGAAATATAATAATAGGGTAAATTGCGTTATACGTGTGCCATTCCGTGACAAGCGTTATTTCAAGATTACGCTGGTAATTCCGTTTTCATCAATTACGTCAAAAATATAAATTCATATTCCTTCACGGGGGAGATGAAGATAAATGGATGAGAGGGCAACCTCCGCCTTCCGCCCTTATTATCTTGTTTCTGGGGTCATGGTCGATACCGTGTGTCGCGGTAAAAAGGGCGACGTTTGTGCAACAAACTTTATTATTATCGAGCCGGCGCTCTACTCGCAGAACTTCTAGTTCGCATTATGTGACTCGTTTCGTAAATTATAAAAGTTCACGACTGAAAATAAATTAGAGGTTCTAATTAAAGTGATTCAATTGTGCGAAGTTTTTTATTTAAATATTGTGGTATTTTAATTAAATCTATCGCAGTCATGTTAACAAATTTTAAATAAAATTTAATTGCTTACACTCACAACAATTGTTTCCGTCATACTGTGGATTCTTCAGGTAAAAAAAAATCAGGTTTAAAATTGCAATTGTTGCGATTCGGCTATTTTTTTCAAAGAAATTAGGAAGAAATATAAAGTAGATGGTTGGGTAATATATCAAAAAAATGTTTTAAATAAAACATAAGTTCATAGGGTGTCTGTAGTTATTTTCCAAATGGTAAGAAGGCAAAGGTTTGCCCGGTAGTCTGACAGTGCAAGTGTTGAGCTCAAAGCAAATCGTATCAATGGAATTTGTTTTTGCTAAGAGTCCTGCTAATTTTATCGTAATGTTGACCTCTAGATGTCTATGAAGTCTTGCTAGATATTAGACTAGTGAAGGGTGTTCTCTATCTAACTGCATTGGTTGGTATTCCACAGCTTAAGATCTCGTTGAATAGGGTGTTGGTACATTCTTCTGCTATGGCTCCTTTTAATTGGAAAATTTTATCTATGGTCCGAATAATTTAATGGCAATAATTTCAATATCATTTTAGTAGCTTTCTATCATTAGTTTTAATGTAGCGGGTTATACTGTTCCTCAACTTTCAGAAGAAATGTTTATCTTTTCAGGGTAGCCTGTATACTAGTGGTTTTCTATTAAAATAGTTATTTACGACTTAGTATATATTTGTATATTCAATATGATATTTATTGTACTATTGAAACAAATACTCAGTTGAAGAGCTATCCATTTCAATCGGCTTAAAGCGATGCCGGAATTTTACAAATAACAACGCGATCGATGGTAGGAACAGTAAAGACTAAAATCTAAACCAATTTGTTTGATTTATACGCTATCAAGGAAGCCATTTACAAACAAATAACGATGCGAACATTATACACTCACATAATCTATCTGCTGATACATTGCATGAATAACGAAAAACGCGATCATTCCGGACGATAAGATTTTCATTTCACTTTCGGGTTATAAAAGCCCACGGTCTTTCTGCAATTCCATTCGAATTGCTTTATTTAGGAAGTCGTTTAGTACATTATGTATATTTGCACATTAAACAATTTAGTTGGAGTACGCCGAGAATGTTTATATGTTCGCTGGTGGATATTAAGGATTTTGATGGTTAACTGCTAATGTTCTCTTCCTTCTGTTTGAAATAATTCATAAAATTAATTTACCTCTATATTTTTGTAATTATATGACCACAGTCTACAATTATCACCAGAAACGAATCTGATAAATAAATTTTGAAGAACTATAATTGTGTCAAAATATATTTGTGAAATAAATAAAATCAAGTGATATGAAGCTAATCCATCCTATTGATACAATCTGATAACCTACATTGAAAATTTCACTTCACTCGACAGGCAACTGTAACATTGATTTAATGCCGCGATTTATAATACACATTCATGTCCCGAACAAGAAAACTTCACACCACTAATATGTAAATGTGTGCGACCAATGAAAGTCACGTAAGACCTTTCGGCCGGCAAGAATGCCCTCAACGCCGGGAACAGATTACTTATTGAACGCGGCCGGAGACAACCTCCTAGTTATACATGATAGATATCGGCCATCGATATCCGATGATATCTTGGGGTGTTCGGTTGCTGAAAATGGCCACTGAATCCTTACCGGTGACCCACATTACTATTCATGGAACCTGCCAGGTGATACGACATCCGCCCGGCTTCCTGGCTTTATGTGTTTGGATAATTTGATTTTTCCTGCATCGCGGAAAACTTGCGGAACTGTTTAAGGTTATCAGATTGGCGGCTAACCCGCATTATTTTTATCTGCTCGGCTCCCGGCTTCCGTACTTATCGATCCCCGCAAGTTTTATTAGATGAATATAAATATTTATGGATGAATGGGGGTGGATTGGCTTCGTTGACAAAATGTGAAAACGATAAAAATTGTAATTTTCTAAGCGCCAATGAAACAATTCTAGTTAATAATTTAATTTTAATAAACAATATTGTCAACATTTTACAAAAAAGTTTCCAAAACAAAACAAAAAAACATTATCTTGCGGTGGTGAGTAAGAGGTTCAACATGCAGCTGACTAGAAATTCTAGATGTACGGCTTCTCTGATGGAAGTACTTCAACAAATTCCTAGGATTCGTTTTAAGATTGGTTTAGGATAGATTTGTTTCTGAAATTAATTTTCCGAACTCTCGGAAATCATAATTAGAATCCCATGAACATGCATTATCCTGTTTTATGAGAACTAATAAATTTTCACACACTTCAGCCTTCAGTGAAAACCATTTAGAGCGCTGAACAACAGTTGACATGTGGATAAGCGTAAAAGTTTAACCTTTGCAAGATCTTCCTCTGGAGGAGCACTTAATAGTTCCAAAGTAAGAAAATGACCAGGAGTCAAAACCGACAAATCATTGGGATCAGAGCTAACTGGGCACATAACTTTGAATAGTCTCGATTTGAATTAGGACTTTATTCAGTCCCTCATACGTCAGTATCTGCTCACCGATGTCTCGTGTCAAGTATGTTTTGACCAATTTCACCCCTGCCTCTCAAAGTCGACCCATATGTGGAGCACTGGGGGAATTGAAGTGCCATTTAATAGACAATTTCCCAACAGAATTTTGTAACAGCATCTGATTAGCTCCCAGAAAATTTGTTGCACAATCACTGTACAAATCAAAACAAACCACGAGGAGCTACAAAGCGACGAAAGCAAGCTAAGAATGTTTCTGATGTCAACGAAGAGACCAATTCCAGATGGATAGCCATCGCGGAAAAGCATACACACATATGTACGCCTTTGAGGACTTTGCTCCACGATGCTTACCCAAAGTGATTGTCACCGGGCATGTAAAGTCAACTCCAGTGCGTAAAAATGGCTTGACTTGCGAGATACGAGAAACAGGTAACCTACCCATAAATGGTGTTTGAAACCTAAGTTTTGTGCGAAAACACGACAAAATCCAGAACTGTTCTGCTAACAAATAATGCAATGCCTGACAACCAGTATGAAAATTGTCTTTTTCTACTCCTATATCATAATTGTAGGTTCGTTTTTGATTAGGAAATGCAGTATTTGTATGTTATGTATACACTATAGAGTAGTTGTCATAGAAACCATTGTAGCACTAGTGCTACAATATATATTGTAGCACTAGTGTTACAATATGTAAACAGACGAGGGATATCACAATAGCATAGTAATAATAATATTGAATCAGACTAAATGACTTTTATAATAAATACGTGTGAATTTCCTTAATTTCAAAACATACTTTTTCAATTACACGCAAATATTGTACGAACATTATAAAATTTACACACATTTGACTTTTGAATTGACTTTTCTCAAAAAGACATATAGCCGTGGCTACTGACATTAGAAATTACACTTCAAACTAAAATTTCGAATGTGTTGAAATTTACTCAAAATAATGGTAAGTAGTAATAGTAATAATAGTTTTGTTAAAAAATTCAAACCAATTTGATGTTTCATCATATACATGATCTCCAAGAACGACATTTCATAACTGTATCAATATTACGGACATTTTTAATAAATAAAAATTTATTCAATGTCAATATATAGAAATCTATATTTGTATTTTTTAATTCATATTTATAATCGTAGAAAAAGTATAGTGTACAATTCGCATACAATGACCATTGCCCACTCGCCTTCGGCTCGTGCAGCAAATTTCATACTCGTGGGCAATCAGTACATTGTATGCTCATTATACAATATACTATTATGATATTGTTCAATAATAAAGGTTGTCAGGCGATGCTTACTTGATAGAAGCTTAGGATGTTTTGCATCATAATGCAAAGAAGAACAGTGTAGTCTACCGCCCATCCTCACGATTCCCCTGTCGTATAGTAAGGGAGCTAATAAACTACATATTTTTCCTTGGTTAAGTTTCAAAATCTCCTCAGAGAAAACTGTAGCTAGTACATATTTAACTAAGTACCCAAGTGCAATGTGAAGCTTATCAAGTGACGATGAAGGATTTAGCGAAGTTTTACCTTTAGAATTTCTAATAAAGCGTAACATGTAATCTATCCCTTGTATTTTGTGAAGCGACGAAAAGTTATTTAATAAATTATCAAATTGCTTGTAAGAGTAGTTGCTAACAAAGTCATAGGTTTTTCTTCTGTTAGTACATCTGAGGTGTCAGAGACTAACATACCATTTGGCCATAAATCTGCTTATTGTAATAGCTAATTAGGCCCCGCCCACCATAATACATTAGTCAATAACTCAACAGGAGTCAAGAAGATGCACAATCAGCTGGGTTATTAAGAGTGGGTACATGACGCCACGCACTGGCCGATACCTTATTCTGGATATGTGACACTATATTACTCACAAAGGTCTTCCACCTGTGCGGCACACATCTGATCCATGACAATGTCACCAATGAATCCGACCATGCAACTATTTGATCAAATTTTACCATATCCTTGAAACTGATTCAATGAGGTCTGTCAGGAGAAATGCAGCACATAATTTAAGACGAGGGATTGCAACTTTCTTTAAAGGAGCTATCTTTGATTTAGAACAAAACAATGATTTTGTCTATTTTATCTACAAAGGGTGAAAATAAATGACAGCTGCGGATCCTACTTCTGAAGCGTCACAGAAGCAATGTGACTGATAATTTAATGTATTATTAAAAAAAATGCAAATAAGCTATAGACGAAAATTGCGATTTAAAGCTTAACCATTTTTCTACGACATAAGATGGAGGAACTTCATCCTAATTCAGATGAAATGTCCGTAAACGTTGAATCAACCTTTTAGCAAACAATGATAATGGCGAGGTTAGTCCTAGAGGGTCAAAGATGCGAGCAACATCCGACAAAATTCGTTTAGTACAAGGTTTATCGACTAATTTTACTTTAAAGAAAAAACAGTCTGAAGTCCCAAAATTTTGGCCCCTAAGATTTTTATTGTCATTTAGTGACAACGACGACGCATCTGACTTGTCTATCACATCAGTAAGTAAGGCATGAATATTGCCTGTCCACTTACGTAATTCAAAACCTCCTGATTTCAAAAAATCAGTAATATCGGTAACAAGAAGTTTTTCCTCTAGCATTATACCGAAACAACATCATCTGCATAGACATCAGTGGATTGTTTGATTCGGGCTAATTTTTTTTAATATATATATATATAATTTATTCAAAAAAAAAATAAACAGGATATCATTATAAAATATTGTATTTCTTCTTCTTCCCTCCGTCCTCGCCTCGAAATTGTGGGTAATTGACCCGTCTCGGGCTATCGGTATTGAGGGATCCATGGTTGCTTCTTTAAATACCTGCATTAATATATTTTGTTATTTAGTAATAGGTTTTTAATTTATAAACAGGATATTTAGGCGTCCGTACATGTTCCTGTAGCTCGTTGTATTTTTTAATTGAGTCTGTTGTTAGTGCTTGTATGTATAGTTTGGTTGTGTATGTCTTTGTTTGTTTTTAGTGTGATATTCGTTTTAATAAGCTTGTTTTTAATTTTGTATATTAATAGTAGGTCATTTAGTGCAATGATGTTTTCTATATTCAGTTCTTGCGTTCTTATGTATAATTCATTTGTATTCGTTTTTTTGTCCATTTTATATAATATTTGTAATACACGGTTTTGTTGAACTTGTAGTTTTCCAATATTTTTCTTAGTTGTATTGCCCCATATATTACTTAAATATCTAATTTTTGATGTGAAAAGTGCGTGATATATTTGTTTTCTTATTTCTGTTGGTATGTAGTTTCTTATTTTGTAGATCGAGGCTATAGTTTTTGTATTGTGCTGTATTAGTTGGTTGATGATTCCATCCCATTTTAGGTTATCTTGAATTTTTAAACCTAAGTAATCAATTTCTTTTACTTGTTTTATTTCCTGTCCTCTTAATTTTATTTTGATATCTATTTGTTGTTGTCCTGCACTAAATACCATAAATGTTGTTTTTGTTTCATTTAGTGTTAGTAAGTTGTTATAGTACCAATTTTTAAGAATTTTTAGGTCTGAATTTATGTTTTCTTGTATTTCCGGGTAGGTATTTCCTGTATATATTAGGCATGTGTCGTCTGCATATAAGTATGATTTTCCCTTGAGATTTAATTCCATCATATCATTCGTGTATATTATGTCTAATATTGGGGGAAGTATGCCACCCTGTGGTATTCTGTATTCTGCATACATCTGTTGGCTTTCTATATTATTTATAATTGTTGTTTGAGGTCGGTTCGTTAAGTACGTTTTTAGTAGGTTTATGTCTTTTCTGTTTCGTATTCCTATTGTCATTAGCTTTTCTATCATAATATCTTTTGAGATTGTGTCGAAGGCTTTTTTTAGGTCTATAAAAATAGCTAAAGTTTTTTGTTTTTCATATGATGCTGTTTTTATTTCATTAATTAAGTCGTACGCTGCAGACGTTGTTCCTGAATGCTCTTGGAATGCATACTGTTGTTTTTGAATAATATTATGTTGACTTAGGTGCTTGTTTATTTGAATTTGCATAACTTTTTCTAGTATTTTGTTTAATGTTGATAGTAGTGATATTGGTCTATAGTTTTCGGGGTTAGTTGTATTTCCTTTTTTGTGTACTGGTATTATAATTGTTTTTTTCATATATTCTGGGTAACATCCTTCATCCAGTACTTTATTTATTATTTTAATTAGTATAGGTATCAGTGCTCTTTTGTTTTGTTTTATTAGGTAATTTGTAATTTTGTCAAATCCAGATGTTTTGTGTTCTTTGAGTCCAATTATTATATTATTAACTTCTTCGTAGATTGTATGTTTAAAGGTCAATACAGTAATTTGTCTTTTCGTTTTTGTCGCAGCCGGTGGTTTTTTTGGATCTATGATTTGTTCGGCTAATTGTTTGCCTATATTTGCGAAATAGTAATTGATTTCATTCGAAATCTCAGTTTTATTTTTTGTGAGTGTTCCATTTTGTTTCATTATTTCATCAATTTCTTTTTTTCTCTTTTTTTCTTGTAGATTTGATTGTTTATTATTTTCCATATTTTACTTGGATCGTTTTGGTTTATTTCGAATTTTCTTTGGTAATATCGTTTTTTATGTTTTTTATCAACGTTGTGGTTGTTTTCTTTTGTATCGAGAATTGTTAATTTAAAATTTCGTTGTTGGGATTTTTAAGGAATTTTTTTATGTAATTTAGATCTAATGTTAATTTGATTTATGATTTCTTCGTTAATCCAAGGGTTTTCTTCTCTTCTCTTTATATTTTTGAATTTTTGATTATTTTGTATTATATTTTCTAATTTGACTGATAGTTGTTTAAAACTGTTGATTTCATTTATATCTATATGGTTTATTTGATTTGTTATTTGTTCATAGTTCGTTTTTTTGGTTGTGCTAATTTTATATGTTGGTTTTATTTTTTTAATTAATTTTATTTGTATTCTCAGGGCATTATAGTCCGATATACTTGACTCTAAAATTTTTATTTTGTTTATGAGGTTAGTTCTATTTGTCAATACGTGATCCAGTATAGCATTGTTACCGTTATTATTGAGACGCGTATATTCTTTTTCACATATTTTGTTTTTGATTTTATGGTTATTTTCAGTTAGAATACTTGTGTATTCCTTTGTTGTTTTATTTTTTCTAGCAAGTTTATATTTATATCACCTAGTATGATGTGATTATTCTTCTTCTTAAAAATATGATTTTTCAATGTATTTTTCAGGATATTACAGTTAATGTGTGGTGGCTTGTATATAAGGGTGAATGTAATATTGTATTCTATTAAATGTATTGTTAGAAATTGTATTTTTTTAATTGTTTTATTTGCTATGGTCTTATAGTCAATGTCATTTTGCATGTATATTGCTATTCCCCCTCCTCTTGAATCTCTTGAGTTGAATCTGCTTTATAATTATGTAGTTTAAATAAGTGTTCATTATGAGGACTTAACCATGTTTCCGTTATTGCGATTATGCTCGGGTTATTTTTTTTTTGGTAGTATTTCTATTTCATGAAATTTGTTTTTTATACTTCTAGCATTGTGTAAATATATATTAAACATGATTTTAAGTTAGTTTGTGATGTTCATATTTTGTTTTTTTTGATGATTAGACAATTTTGTCTAAATCTACGTGAGTCCTGATTTTAATTTTGTTACTTGTTTCAGTCTTCTTAATATATATTTCCATCTCTTGTCCATAGAAACTTATATTTGTGTTCTTTTTTTAGTTCTCTTGCTTTATAAAAGTGTGTTTGTTAATGGAGTGAGTTGTTCATTTATGTATATTTCGTTTGTTTTCCCTTTAAGAGCACATTCTGTGTTGGTTATTGAACCAATTGTTTTTCTGGCGTGGAATATCTTTTCTTTCGTTTCTTTTGTGTTAAATTGAACAATGATTGGACTATTTTCATTGTTTTGTTTCTTTCTGTTTGCAGACTTTATTTGGTCTATTTCAATGTTAATATTTAGTCCTTTTAGAATTTTTGATACCACTTCTTCCGTTTTCTCTTCTTTCTCCTGTTTTTGCACTCCAATTATGATGACGTTGATTTTGATTTTATCCTTTTCACTTTTCTCTATTGTATTTTCCAAAATCTGTATACGTTCTCTTAATTCTTCATTTTGTTTTTGTTATCTTTCAATTTCAAAATTGTTCGTAAAGCGAGGTATGGAGCAGACGGAATTCCGTATGTAACTGTATTTAGTTTATAGGTCTCTAATTCATCCAAGGGAGAATAACGCCAAATAATTCTTTAATACTTACGATGGTCTTCATGAACCAATATTTGTTTGATGCCAGCAGTGAACACAACAGCGTGACGTCGAAATTTCAAGAGAATCGAGAAAATATTAGTTTGAACTTTCGTACCTATCAATAGATTATCATTCAGTGAATGACCTTCCGAACATTTTGATGCTTCAGAATCGACTCGAAGTTTGGTCGTTGTACTATTAGACTTCATTACATAATAATGTGGAATATAGTAACTCTCTGTAGTTGAATTTGGTGAGACAGTATTTTTTTTTCCATATGACCTGTTTATAAATAAAGCGAACGAAGTTCGTAATTCTGAGACAATCGACGTTCTATAGAAGCAAATCTTTTTACAGCGATTTCATATCATTCAGAAATAGGAAATTGGGGATTAGGTTTAAACAATAAGGGCACGAGAAACCGACCAAAGAATATTTGTACCGTTTGATCATTCTCAGGGGATAGCGAGACCTTCAGTGGACCCTGTTCTAGCTAACCTCCTTATGTCAAAGTCAAGTCCAGTGCATAATGAACTAACCTGAGTATGACTCGAGACGGATTCGAGAAACTCCACTTTACCCATCAAAATCCAGCCAAAAAGTGTATTTACTGCTACTGGAGCAGTATCACCTCCACATAATTTGCCATCCAATAAAACAGAGGAAAACACATCGGCTCCCAAGAGCTAATCGACAGTGCTGAGAATTCCATAATTAGGATCAGCTAATATTAAATTAGTTAAATGCTTCCAACAACTATTTTAAGGAATCACCAACGAGGGCGTATTAGCCCAGATATTTGAAATAATTATTCAATCCAAAGTAAAATGAAGTTCAGAATTTACAGGCTTTATAATACAGAAAGTAACACCTCGAGGGGATAATGAAAGCTTAAAATTACTATTAACCCTTAGGGGTTGGTTGGTTGCAAAATTGTCACACCTTTTTGTTATCAAAATCATATAATACAATGGTTAATTATATGACATTTAAAGCGTCTGAAGTGGTATGAAAATTGTCCCACCATGCATCTTTTGATAACAAAAAGGTGGGACCATTTTGCAAATACATCTTTTTCAATTATCGAAATCATGTGCTTCAAAGGGTTAACAAAACCAATACAACCAACCATTTCAAATCGATATTTTAAATAATTAAAAACTATATAAGACACAAATATGGAGAAAATTGAAAACCATATTTTTTAAGAATAAAGAAAACAATTTTACTTTTTTATACTTTTTAATACTACTTTAAAGTGGTATCCCGAAGTGAATGCCATTAAGATCCAAGACATATTCTATAGGTGTTTTAATTCATCAAATAAAATTATCACACCGTAACATACATACTACATACTAGTCGTTAAAAAGTAATCCATTTGCTATAGTCCAACGTAGATTCCATTTAAATTCCAACTATTTTGGCATTATAAATATTCGAGATTCATTGGCCCATACGCCCGATATTCTATTACTCGCTTTTTTATATCGATTCATGTTAATATCAAAATTTACATTTTATATTTATTACCTTTAAGGACTTTTTTATGACACAAGATATGATCCATATTCATGAATTATATATTATTGCAGAGATTATAAAGCAACCTCGTTATTTTTTTCGCTTGTTATATTTTATATTTTTTGCGTCATAAGGTACTTATATTAAATTACCTGTAATAGGTACTTGTACGACAGTAATAAATATAAAAATACATATATTATTCTTTCATCATCATCAACATCAACATTTATTTAAAATTAAAAATAATATTATTTCCCTAAGTATACAAATGATCCAGAAGAAAGAAAACGAATTTAATAGATATAAGTATTATAGTTTTATTGAATTTTAGAAGGCAAATACATTATGAAACTCCAAAAAATGTTGTAATAAAACAACACAGTTGAGAGTGATTCACATTTATCGTTGAACAATTAAAACAATGCTGTGTTTAACAATAGATATATAACCCTCTCAATTGTGTTCTTTTATTTCAATAGTTTTATTATCTAAAATGCTTTCTTTATAAACTACTAATGAAAATGTTAATTCACAAGATAACATATTTTAGCGAAGCGAGCTGTGGGATACGAATAAATCCAGAAATCACGGGAGTAATCCATGTGAAAAATAAAACTGGTGGACTTTAACACGTGCAAAATGTAAACAGCAATAATATTGAAATAAATAAACTTACATCAACCATAGTACTTAATTAATGTAAATAAATAGTGAATATATCTATTCACATAACTAAACAGTTTAAAATAAATTCACTCAATAATTTCACAGCATATCGAACTCACAATAAATATTATCGTCCTTAATTAAAAACTAATAATTTCTACATTATGTTCATCATTTTGATAATACAAAAGTAAGTAAATGTTTTAATATCAGGAAAAAAACGTATCACATTCATTTTAGTTACACCGAGCTCTTGTGAAAGGTTGAATATGTACGGTTAATACTCTATTCATTTTTTTCGGAACACTTGTCTGAAGTGTATAACAGAAATACACAAACGTACGTTACAATGTAGCCCGTGGAATGAAAGCTCGTGTATTTTAGAATATTTTATTACATCTATTTTTTACTACCCCGTAAAAATTTGACGCTCCGGATGCTTCATTTTTCGCCGCGATAATAATATTGTATTTTTTCCCATTGAAAAATTGTGTTTAAATTTCATTGAATATGATCTTTGAAGAATGCATTCACCTAAACTTAACGGTATACAAATGTTCCGTATTAACATGCGATATCTCCACATGTGATTTCAATGTATAAACCGAGGAGGAACATATCGAATAATAATAGTACATACATTTTGCATAAAATCACTAATGGTAATAGAACTAGCGTATCTGTTCTGTAATAATAATATTATTGATTTTGGAATAAGTGCATTTATAATCAAACGTGAGAATTGGTTTATATTATAAGATAGTGCATCGATTCGTTCAAGTAATTTAGTAGAAATTAATTATTAGGAGGTACCATATTTATAATTATATACCTTTAGGGTAGGAATTGTCAGTAATGAAAGATTTATTAAAAGATAAAAGTATATGTATTAATAAAATTTAGATCAAACAGAGCTTTCTTGATAATTAGAAAATACGCGAAAACATTTTGTTTTCATTTTATATAAGTTGAAATGCAATTTACAACCAAGAGTATAATTGAAAATATTTTTTTTCTTTACCAATATTTTATATCTTAATTAATTTCCTCTGTAAATATCCTAATTCAAATAAATAATAGATTTTAAATAGGCGAGGCGGATACTTAAAGAAACTATATTTGAAAAAACACTTCAATATGTATAACAGAAAAACGTTAAACTTTTTTATACTACTTTTTAGTTTTTCCAATAAAAAGTAGTATAAAAAAATTAAACGTTTTTCTGTTATTCATTAAAAATGTACTATGAAGTGAACGCCTCCAAAATTCAAGATATACTTCAACAGGTTTTCTCCTACAGTGGCTTCATCAGGCAGATGAATAATTCACCACTGTGCATAGTGAAATCCTAAATTTTTTGTTTCATTTGTGTTTTTTTTATAATAGATTTTTTACATACCGGTGTACAATTCTCTGGAATGGAATCTGCTTACCTGAAAAGAAAATAAAATAGGTTAGTTAAAGTACATAATTACAAATCAGCTGCATTTATTCTAATTTGTCAACATGGTGTCTATAATATTATATTAAGTAATTATTAAGTAACTTTCTTATTTAATTTATAAAATAATAAACAAAATATTTTATACAGAGAACAAAAAGGAAGCAAAGGAATAGTGATGTAACAGTGTTTTCTTAAAAACATGGGAATTATTTAGAAAAAAGCTCTTCATAATATTTTATTTTATACAGGGTCTATTATGAAAGTAATGCGCATGATTTTATTGTGACGCGACTATCCATCGCAGCGGGGTAAATCGGGTCAGGAAATGTGGTGAAGGGTCTGCTCTTCCAATGTAGCCGGTCGCCAATTTACTCCGAGCAGTATAAGTGGAAGACGTGTTCCGCATTAAGTATTTTTTTGGACTTTGCAACAAGACGCGATGGTGTGTTCGCTTGAACAGCGTTACACAATCAAGTTATATTTGCGGCTTGATAAGAGTGCAATAGATACATTCCAGATGCTTCAAGAGGCCTTCAAGTATGACTGCATTTCAAGCTCAAGGCGTTCAAGGAGAGCCGGTAGGAGATCGACGACGAATCCCATTCTGGATGCAAAATAACGGCCAAAATCGTTGAAAACGTAAATAGTGTGCGTAAAGTTTTGCGTTCCGACGCGTACATGGGATAGTGACCGAGGATCTCAAATGCACAAGGTCTGTGACAAGCTTGAGCCAAAAGTGTCGAAGAATTTAGCGTTTCGTACTGTCAAGAATTTTTGGTTGGATGCACTTTTACAAGGCCATTATCAAACTTACAGTACACTGTAGAAGAATTTTTGGATTTGATTCAAAATAAGCCGGACTATCTTAACTCTGACGTAACCGGTGAATCCTGGATGTTCGAGTACCTCCTAGAATCGTAAAGGCAGAGCAGCGAGTGGCACACAAAATCATCCCCCACCCCAAGAATGCGCGAATTAGCAACTCTTCCTAAAAACGATGCTCATTGTCTTTTTTGGCATTGGAGTAATCCTCCAATTTAAGTTTGTATTTCAGGGAAAAGTTGTTATCTTAGCCTCTTACCTGCAGGTGTTCAAGAGATTGAAACGCCGATCGCGCGCCTGAGGTCTGACATTAAAGACTCGGCCAAGCTCCACCATACCAGTTTCCCAGAAATATGACCTTCAGCGTTACCAATTTTCTGGCCTGGATCAAAACCCCGGTGGTCCCCCGCCACGCTTACATTCCCGACATTCATAGTAAAACTTGATTCGCCAGTAACCCAAAAGGAAAACTAATGGCTGCAACCAAGGCTACCATTATCAAACAATTGGTCATGTTCAGGCCAATTACAGAGCTAGCTTTGTATGCCTGAAATGCGTAGGCAATCACCATTAATGGAAGTGAACCATTTCGGATGACCCTCCTGCTAAATGTGTAAATTGTCAGGGTTAACACCCGGTTAGTTACTGCGGCTGCAGAGCATTAATACAATTGCAGTGCAAAAAGCCTACGAGTTTTCAGTTCAATTTCCGACAGTGAGGAGTTTCCTTCCTACAAACCTTCGGCATTTCTTCGACCGCCCTTCTACAATCTTCAAGCGCCCGTTCCAGTTTCCTAGGCTCAGCAGGTGGAACGTCAAGTCATTAACATTTCGTTTAGGTTTTACAATAATCATGAAATAAGACTTCACACTGACAATGTCTCATAACACCGGACTTGACAACCTTTTTCTTTTTGATATGCGAACGAGCTTTCCTACTGAATCCACGAGTTAGAGCATTTTATTCATGCCGGCGAATGAAACTCATTTCGGTGAACGTCGGAACGTCGGCGAATTAGAATCCCGGGTTTTATTTCCTTCTTCCAAGACCATGACAACGACGCCTGCCATTGTGGCACCGCCATATACGTCAACAGGAGAATATACCATTTCCGTTTTCCTTTGAACGCTTTCTGCTATCATGTTAAAAACTGATTATTGAATATCGTGTCAGCTTACCAATCACCCAATAATCTGATGAAATGATCATCTAAACCTTGTGTTTTCTGACAACTCGACCACAATCATTGCTGGAGATCTTAACGTGAAAAGCTCTAGTAGGAACAGCAGGGCCACATACATAAATGGGAGATCCCTTAGTGATTTCCTAACTAATTCTGAATATGACATCAAAGTTATAGGTCCCATAAGCACCACTCTGTCCCTCAATAGCTCACAGCAGTTCTGACGTGCTAGACATTGTGGTTCTATCAAACATCAACTCTGATCCTGACATTTGGACAACTGACGACCTGTCCTCCGACCACAAACCAGCCATTCTTTACCTTGAGTTCGGTCCAGATCTTTGAGAGAGGTAAAGTCTACAAACTGGCTTTGGGTTTCAGGACTGGCATATCCACTAGCAAATTATCTAAGGTAAGCGAAATTATCTCTGAGGGCTTATCGATAAATCGCGATCCTTCCGCAGTTTTTCTTTATACCTCGAAAGCGTTTAGCAGGATTTGCCACGATGCACTCATTTATAAAAAAAAATCCATCTAAACTTCTCCGATTTCCTGATTACAACACAATTAATACTCTTTCAAGCAAGCGTAAGATCTGTGAAGGTATACCACAGGGCTCTGCCTTGTTCCCGACACTGTACAATATCTTTACAAGAGACATTCTGAATTTGGTTCCAGTAATGATCGCACAATACGAAGACAACACAGCTCTACTTAATAGAGGAGGCACCACAGTTCATCTAGAGAAAAATCTGCAAGCTGCTCTCGATTCTTACGAGAAGCGGGCGTTGGTATACATTTCCTAACAAAACTATAAAAAATTTATTTTAAAAAGAATGGAAATATTTTAAAAGAGCAAAATTTGTTTAAGACAGTTATTTTGTTTTGACAAAACTTATTAAAATTTAGAAAAAATTGTTTGGTTATTTTTTCAGGTATTAGGTATTATTAAATACTCCCATTATTTATTTTATCCAAGATACTAACTTTTTTCTTATTTGATAAAACAGTTTAAATCTTTTGGTTTCACCTTCTAGATATCCATTACATCGATCTGTATCGTTGGAAGTGTCCAAAAGTTGCTTCTCCTCGAATGAAATGATTTCCGCTTAACAAAGTCCGTTAGTGTCATCTTCTAGAGCGAATATTACACAATTTTGCCAATTGCCGATGAAAACTGAATGTCCAGATTGTTTGCAGAGAATGAACTTTTTGAAGAGGTTGTCAGCGTATTTTGAAAAGTTTTTGATTGGCGTTTGCTAAATGTGGAATAGTTTGGTTAATTATTTTGAGTTATTGATGTCAGAAAATTAAATTATCATGAAGATCAGAATTTATATTTATATTAAATAGGTTTTTGAATATCTGTACTATTCTAATAAATGAACAAAGAGAGGAAATTAAGGAATCGGAACATCCAGAAGTATGTTACAACGTTCCTAAAACGTTCTCATCGGGGAGTTTCAGGGTTCTTCTAGGCAGACACGTTTTCGCGAGTGTATTGATGCCAGGGAATAGTATTTTGAAGAATTTCAAGCATTTGTACCGGTACGATTAATAATATATTTTTCGGAGAAAATTCGCATTACTTATTTAATAAACCCTGTATGTTGCAATTATTTTAGATATTAATTTCAAGTTTTTTTTTCTTTAAAAATCAAGGAATTTATGAAAAATTTGTTTTAATGAAAGGTAATCAAAGTAGGTATGGGGTCACTTGAGACAGCCAGCCAGCCAGCCAGACTGTCTCAAGATGGCCGCCATGAGTCAAGGTCAGACAGCAGACTGCCCATCCAAAGAGTCAAGGACAGACAGACAGACAGAAGAAGACTGCCCATCCAACCGGAAGTAATTGTCAGTAACATCTGGTGTAGTGTGCACATTTGACAGGAAGTCCCATAAGAGACAATGTGTTAGAGTGAGACTCGGAAGTGAATGAAAGAGTGAGATGCAAGATCCAGTGCTGCCAACTTAAATTAACATGGACAGACAGACAGACAGAAGACTGCCCATCCAACCGGAAGTCCTTGTCAGTAACATCTGGTGTAGTGTGCACATTTGACAGGAAGTCCCATAAGAGACAATGTGTTAGAGTGAGACTCGGAAGTGAATGAAAGAGTGAGATGCAAGATCCAGTGCTGCCAACTTAAATTAACATGGACAGACAGACAGACAGACAGACAGACCATACAAAGATGGCCGCCATGAGTCAAACACACTCACGGTTTCCGCGCAATTGCAACCTGTTATATATTAATTTGAATTATTGTGTGTGAGAGAGGAGTGTAGGCAACCTGCTGAACTTTTTTATTTCATCGTGATTTGAACCCGGGACTGCTGGATTGTTAAGCGGACGTGAAACCACTAGGCCATCACGTCGTACTGATAAGAAAAAAATAAATGTTGTATATATGAAAAAAGGAAACGTGACGTTAATGAACGCATCGAGCGCGCTTTTGGTGATATAAGGACGGACAAGTGTGAAGAATGGTGCCCATCCTGAGTAATTTAAGAAAGTCTTGCGTTAATAAGATAATGTGCGTGTGTGTGTGTGTGTGTGTGTGTGTGTGTGTGGAATATTAAACGTTAAATTAATATCTAAGAACGAAATGTAACAATGACCAGAAGCTAGAGATTACAAGAAATTGGAATACAATTACCAGAAGCTGAAGAATGGTGCCTCTGATGGAACGTGTCCATCCGGAGTAATTTCAAAATAGATGCACTTCACAAACACATCATACAAGAGACATCACTCTACACACTGATAAGAAACACAACCGAACACTACGAGAGACAGACACTGACTGATTAATTTTGTATAAGACACTATCATATAAGAGTATAGAGTCTACAGAGCATGCGCAGTATATATTGAGATTCTGCTAAAGAGTGTCAGATTTAAGTCAAGTGATAAGTCTAGTAAGTTGAATTCAAATTCATTTATAGTTCCGCAGGGGAGAAAACATAATGTTTCTTAAAGAAAACGTTTTGTTATTATTGATCGTTATACACTTGGAAATTCGTTTTGAAAATTAGTATTTGTGGGTTTATCTGCCGTCACTTCCGGTTGAAAGGGTAGATGATCAAAAAGATTGCAAATATGTACATACAAAAATATTTAAGGACTTACCGAAAATTATATGGACGGTCTCCTCTCGTGTATGAAATAAGTTCTCCTTTCAATTGTTGCATCAGAGACCATATCTATTTCATCATCATCTTCCATTTCTTCAGGGTCCTTTGGAAAATCACAGTAAAAACTAACGCACTTTAAATTATCTCTATATAAAATATGTATTTGTAAAACATCACCACTACCCGGAACTGAATTAAACACAATTCTGTGTGTAATGTTGTTGTTAACGCATTGAAAACATACTTGAAGATGTCTCGCGTCAGGTGTAAGTTTCGGTTTTAAATGTAAAATTTCAATATTTGTAACAATTTCTAATAAATATTCAACTGACATGGTCAAGGAAGCATGTGAAACTGATTACAATTCGCCAGCAGCTGACCGTGTTCTTCCGGTGTGTGAATGATAAGAGAAATTAATGACTGAACCTAACGAAACCGACGCTATTTTTACGCGCAATGTTTTTGTGAATTGTGAGATAATCATATGTGAATTCCTAAGCACAAAAAGAAGGAAGAGCAAAAGGGTTTACAGTATAGTTCATGTGTTGGCTAAGGTAGGTGTACAAAATCATTACAGCGTTCAATGACAGAAATAAATTAAGTGTCTCATACTTATAGGTGAAAATAATGTTTGAAGAGATTGATATCAGAGGAGATGTGACAAAATGAAATAAGATTAATACGCGGTAAGTTGTGAAAATGAAAATATTAAATAAAATAATAATAATTATTTGTTAATTGTTATAGCTACGGTGGAGCCATCTAGTGAATGCAGTTTAGATCAATGACAGAAATAGATTAATTATGAAGAGACGGATGAGTGGAACACGAAGATATCGGGTTTATAAGTTTATAAATATGTGTATCTTAGATATATTGTATAATTAAGGAGCGTACTTACACTTTCTGAAATAAAATTTAAATTGCAGTATACCCCACGCTAAATGATTTATCATTTGTATATTGGGTTGCCTATAGTCTTGATTAATTTAATGTTACCAGTAACAAAATGGATTGGTTTGTATATATATTAATATAATGTGATAAGTAAATAAAACACAAATTATTTTAAAATCTATATTAGAATATTTAAAAAAAATACACATTTGACATAGACTTACATACAATAAATACATACAATAAATAATTATTATTAATATTTACATTTCTTATAGCCGTACGGTAAATAAATATAATTACACCGTAGTAAAACTATAATTATTAATATTTACATTTCTTATAGCCGTACGGTACAGAGTTATAGTCTTTAAATTTACGTTTTGTAGAGTTTGGTTTATATATTTTTGTTTCAGTCCGGGTCACTAATTCATGTTCTGCGGTTCTGCGAATGTTTGTGGTTACTACAGATATAGGCTCACTTCCCTTTAAAACCATTTCAGCAATATTTTTAAAGTTTATTAATTTAGAAGTAGTATAATTAAGTGATATACCTTTAACTTTCACTGAAGCACTTATACCTTTTTGTCCAAGCACCTCGTACCCATAATTTTTTGGTCCTCCTGACACAAACTTTAAAATATAACTGCCCTCGCCGTACACAGGCCCCAACTCATCCGTCATCTCACCGATGAAATTTCCTGTAGGGACATCGTATTCTCGTTCGCGTCCTATGTAAATTATACTGTCAGTATCATAGTAGAGTACACGCTCCTCCAATTTTTCTAAGTAACTATAAAGTTTAAGTCTTGCTTGAGCTGTTGTGTACGCAGCTAGTGTAACATTAACTGTACTTAAGGGGTCGTAGGCTTCCTCAATGAATTCGTAATTTACGACCACAACATCTTCAGTAATTGGTAAGATACCACAAACCTCTACCGAAGGATTTTTCATTAGATCAAATAGCTCTTCGGGTCTATTAATCACAGCTGTTTTTGCTTGATTTTCGCGCTGTCCTAATTTTCCCCAGAAGGAGTTCAAAATTAGTTTTGCAAGAGATCGAAGACCGGGGTTTTCCAAAATACATGCAAATTCTAGACGAACACCCTCAGCGTCGAAAAAATCTTCAATATATTTGTCCTTTTCCTCTCGAGTATTTAAATTTTTAGGCCACCCAGAAGCTTGTTGTTTATATTTAATAAAGGTGTTCATCATTTCGGTGAACAATCCTTCTGAATTTAATTTAGAGTTATGCTGCATTGATTTATATTTCCAAATTTCTTGAATTTCAATCATTTTATAGCCTTTCTCTAATGCTTTATAAACTTCTTCAATAACCCATGTTCCGTGCAAAGCCCTCTGGTCATCAGAATGATTACATTCATCATTTTGTTCCATATCTTCTCCGCATTTTCGACAAAGTACAAACATTAATTTGTTATTCATTTTAAGAGGTAGCACAGGGTGATAGAGATCTTCAGGTGGTAAAATTGAACATTTAATTAACCCACAACTAGTACCAAGGTCAATTTTCAAACACTCTTCATTGCCAGTTATCACTTCAGGGTGGCCAATTGGAAATCTCCCATACTTGCAAGCCCACGGGTAAAGGGAGCAAACATCAACGTATTTGATTTTTTCACTTGGCATGGCCTCATAGTACTCTTTGCAATTGCCTGTCCTTCCTCCGTAAAAGGCATCGCGAGGATTAAGAGGTAGTGAAGTTAATAGATGGTGCTTTTCTGTAAATTGCACAATTTCGGGTGAATCTCTCAATTTTTCTCTAAACTCACACTCCCACATCTCGATTACTTCGTATCCGAGTTCCCTGAGTCTTGCGGATTTGGACAGAGTAGATTCATATCTTGTATTTAGGGATTCATTTGGGTTGTCGTGTAAAGGTGTGTCACGGTTATGTTTGTAACATCGGATGCAACCGTGGTAATAACAACCATGGAATTCAAACACTTGGCGTGTTTCTTCGGAGTAACCGTCCACCTCTACGCCTTTTACAATTGCCTCTCTTTGTTTTGCGGCATGAACAATATTTATTTGTCTTTGTTGTTCTTCCCACACCAACCACTGGGTACCTATTTTGGATTGATTATTACGCCATCTGTATCCTCCTTTCGGAATTATTCCAATAGTGTTTGGTTTAAGAAAGTTACGACGATAGACTTTACTGCAGGCGGACGCGATTGTACTGGACTCTGTAAGAGGGCAAACATTTCCTACATCTAGAAGGAGGTTCCGAAACCTGAGACATGCAGCAGTTAAAATTTCCACATCACTAATACAATAGTCCACCAAATCTTTCTTGAAATCAAATTCCATTTCTTTATTGGCTTCATACCACTCTAAAAACTTATCTCGTGCATCTGTTTTCATTGAATCCGGACTGTAGTACTCTTTGGAAGGCAGAGGGCCTACGTAATCATCATTTTCTGCTTTATTAAATAAATGGGGAAAATAACCTTTCTTGAAATTATCTCCAAGACCAAAGGCTTTAGGAAGCGCACTGAGAGCCATAGGGAAAAAGTTTAGACTGTCAATGAATTTCACGTTATCCAGTAACATCTGAATAATTTTTGTACCGCGCATAATCAGTTCAGGTTTCAATTGAGTTTTTGTTAAAATATGATTAAGGATAAATTGATGGTCATAAGCTTGGCCATTATGGGCCACAACCACAACATTTTTAAATAACTTTCGCTGATTAAGTACATATTCTAAGAATCTCTCCGCAGGACTAATTTTCAAAATATTTAATCGAGGTCCGCACTTATTGCAGAGTTTGACATCACTATCGATACACTTTTCGCAGCACGTCTTAAATACACACAAGTTGGGTTCGTGTAGTAAATCCCCATTTTCCAACCGTGCTTCTTGACGCGATTCCAAATCGTAGAACACAAATAAAAAGTCTTTTAATTTCGGTTTTCCTGTGTCTGTCTGCATATAACATAGGTGATTACCGGGTAAATGTTTTTGACAAATCTTGCAGAAAATTTCACCACACGTATGTTGTCTATCACTTTTAACAGTTTTTAAACAATTAGTACACATTCGTATTTGCTCGCACACCGATCCTTTATTGAGTGAATTAGTTTTCTTGTGATTATTAAAGCATTCTTGACTTCTAAATGTTCTATTACACTCCGCACACTTTACTTTTTGCTGATTTTGGCAAGTCGGTGATTGTTGACAAGCTTGACATGTTCCTCCACACCTATGTTTATTTTTAGTGTTGAAAGGTATATGGCATTCTTCACAGTAATACGTACAACAAAATGCAGCAGTGAGAGATGTTATTACATTATAGTGCCCATCATGATACAATAAATTTAGTTTTTTAACACTTTCATTCGCACCCTCAAACACCAAGTCTCTGCCTTTACTTCCGTACTGATAAACCGTAATTTTATAATCACTCAAGTGCCGCTGGAATTTATGGAGTTCTTCAATACCAGCTCCTTCTTCGGGAACTTGCACACCAGAACATTGAAGTAATGTTTTAGCTCTTATTGTTTGCAATTTTCCTAGATCTCTACGCACTTTAATATATTCAGGGTCTTTATCAACATGAGCTATCGCAACCACTAACGCACGAGGTAAGCACAAATTGTCTTTGTTTTCAATAGCCACTATGCCTCTACGCACTGCACACTCTTCATTAAAGGTGTTGTACATTTTTCCACGACCACGTCCCTCGGGCATGCGCACTGATGTAACACTTAAGCAGAACGTATCAGTATTAAACCCCGTTGAGTTAGATTGGAATACCCCATTTATAATGGACCATACGTCTTCAGTAGATAATTGGGAAGCATTTCTGAACTTCATGTACCCCGATCCGTGTTGAAATTCCTTTGAGCAGAAGGTTACTCCCACCTGATCATTGGGGCGTAAGTGATCTGTCGATTTCTTTACGATTTGGGTGATGGCATCCTTCACCCACCCAACAGGCTCAACATTCTCGGGAATTGGCTTAATTTTGAATTCCATCGTACGCGCTTGTACTTTGAACCTCCTGTTCATCTTAATTAAATCTTTAGCAACAGTAAATTTCTCCATCTTAACTGTAACAATTGAGAACAACTTTAACAGACGTCTGAACAGATTGACAACTGGTCAGCAACTAAAATAGGAAATCATAAAATTTCCTTTTATACCATCGGACCATCAAGTAATTATTATTATTAACCAATCAGCGTTAAGATAAATAAAAGTGGAAAAGTGTTCGTCTGTGAATAATGATTATGTGTGCGTTTGTCATAAGAATCAATGTAAATTTGCAGTTTTGCACTGATTTGTAACATTTTCCCGTTTAATTACACGCAATTCGAGACACAAAGTCAATTTAAATTCGTAATAATAATTATTAAATAAAAACTATTGTACTCTCCTACTAAATAAATTTATTCATGGATATTTGATGAAGAGGAAACATATCATACGCAGTGATTTTAATTCATAAATATGTGAGCATCATAAAAGTATTTTATCAGACCGCAACTTCCGCTGAATACATTCGAAAATGATTCAATACATTTTCAGAATTTAATATTAATAATAATAATAATATTTTGGAAAATCTCCGAATGATTAGATCTCAACGTTACAACGTTAGCGATTCGAATCTGAGGCCCAAATTGCTGTATCTTTTCTAGATTCCGAGATAACGCTCGAAGTAGGATCTCTTAGCGCGATGACTCACATCCTGCCCGATACTCAACGCGATCGCGAAATACTATTTATTTAAAAAAGCTTATGGTCATTGATGGTGATCCCTACTGAAGAACTGCTTGTGGTCATTGTCATTTTTAAAAGAATGGTCTCTGCGGATGGTATGTGTTCATCCGATGAAACTTACCTGAAATTTTTATTTTGGTGATGAAATTAAAAATTTTAATTTGTGACAAAAGATTAGCACGTTCTTTCCTTGAGGATCTGAGACGACTGACAACATCTCGGTGATGGTCTGCTTTTATACCGTTTCTAAATTTTGATCAGCCAATCGGCGTCGAGATAATTCAATCCATTTCCGAAACACCATTTCGCGAGTAAGATTGTGCATTCATTTACATGTAATCATATGAGAACTTGTTGCAATCCGCGTTTTTCAGCAGATTTGTACACTTTTAAATGGGAACTACGTGTAAATCGAGGCACAAGGTCATTCACGCATTTATGTATCTTAACCACATCCTGCTACAAATAAAATTAACGTTTCTAAATTAGTCTAATAATTCATTCAAGGTAACCCCTCAATAACGATTAAAATTATTTCAATCATTTAAAGACTAAAACAATTTTATTTGTTCGCATCATTTATCACCTAACCGCATGCTGTTACAAATATTCTTTTTAATTCAATCACATCCATTCTTAGCACATAGTCCTAAAAACAAAATTAGAAGCATAGGTAATTACACCCATGGCTCTCATCCAGCATTAAACAGCTACCGGATATTGGAAAACAGGTGGCTGTTATTTTAAAACAGGTAGCAGATATTCAGAAACAGGTAGCGGTTATTTTAAAACAGGTAGCAGTTATTTCAAAAACAGGTAGCAGTTATTTCAAAACAGG
>CAXAKX010000459.1:25000-60380 GCA_963969525.1 Ontholestes murinus | reverse complement strand
CCACTGTCGACAAAATTTTCGCAACGGACACCTACTAGGTGTGACTAGCGGCCAGAGTCGTATTCCTTTGGAATCGTCGTCTCGAATCGCCGAACAAGCGTGCGTTCGTGAGTACACTTGCACAGGACCGCCCCGCGCACTCGGCGCGGTTGGTTATTACACCGGCGATGACCAAGTGTGCGCGTTTGTGTACAACACTCACCGCTTGTGTCCGGGCGAATGGTACCACTGATTCCGGACACGACTCCGACACATCCCCCAAATACTAACTGTGTATATAGTTTCTCCAACAGGCGGATACTATTGTGTTATCGTCGTAAACAGAAAAATTGTTGACATTTTCGAGAAATAAAGAGTGGCTGGGCGAAATACATTCAAAATCAATTTTACAGTTGAATTTACACAGTGAAGCGTTATAAAACAACCGTAACAAAACCAGGGTGCCCTGAACAAACAGATGACGGATCTCGGCAATTCGAGATGCGAACACCCAACGTGTCTCGACATATGTTTTCGTACATATCGCACAATATATGCACAATGTATATTAATATATATTATATATAAAAGCAAGGTGATCGATCTCTCGTCGATAAGATACACATACAACGCACCACATTATTATTGTGTTTGTTGTATTTTCTCGACTCTCGAGATGCGAACATCCAGTGCCACACCACCGCACCAAACATTTCAGATGGCGGCGGGTGACTGAGGACCGCTCGGCCTTCCTACGGGCGGTCCCACGACGCAGCACGTGTACGCGTACGTACTTTGGCCGTGCTCGTTTTTGTTTGTGCTACTATTTATTATTTGTATATGTATATATATATATATATATATATATATATATATATATATATATATATATATATATATATATAACATTATCCCTCTGGTGGTTACAATCGGTAGTATTTTATTTAAAATAAGTATGTTTGTTATAACGGATGACAGACCGCGCGCACCCATACAAAATGCATCCGTAGCAAGGCGGCGCGATGCGAGCATCCCTCTGGAAGAATGGGATATATACTCCCAAACCTTCAGTGTCTTTCTGTGTTTCTGTCAACAGACGACGGATCAGCCACACGAGTCAACCGAGATCGGATATATCATATCTGGGATGATGATGATATCGTCGATCGGTCGGTCAAAACGAGAGAGATGCGAACATCCGGTTCGTATATAGAGTACACACACACACACTCACACACGGTGTGTTGTTGTGTGTACAAAAATACAGTGTGAATAATACGCTTCGACGCTTCAGTTCTACGTATATAAATATACGAGTTTTTAAGATGCGAGAAGCCGGAACGTCAGATCGTCAGTGTATCTGTTGTGCGTACACACACATATATAGATATTGTGCGACACAAAAATACGTTAATGATCCTTCCGCAGGTTCACCTACGGAAACCTTGTTACGACTTTTACTTCCTCTAAATGATTAAGTTTGGTCATCTTCCCAGCAACATCGACGAACGTCGAAACGTCACCGAGTACCGGTCCGAAGACCTCACTAAATCATTCAATCGGTAGTAGCGACGGGCGGTGTGTACAAAGGGCAGGGACGTAATCAACGCGAGCTTATGACTCGCGCTTACTGGGAATTCCTCGTTCATGGGGAACAATTGCAAGCCCCAATCCCTAGCACGAAGGAGGTTCAACGGGTTACCCGGACCTTTCGGCCAGGGAGGACACGCTGTCTCCTTCAATGTAGCGCGCGTGTGGCCCAGAACATATAACGGCATCACAGACCTGTTATTGCTCATTCTCGTGCGGCTAAAAGCCACTTGTCCCTCTAAGAAGAATTGATTGTACGCCGACAGTAAAAACCAAACGAGCGGCACGCACGACCGTTTGCACGACCGTGACGATACCGACGCCGACCTTTGAGATATCGAAAGTACGCCTAGTTAGAAGGCTAGAGTCTCGTTCGTTATCGGAATTAACCTGACAGATCACTCCACCAACTGAGAACGGCCATGCACCACCACCCACCGAATCAAGAAAGAGCTCTCAATCTGTCAATCCTTCCGGTGTCTGGGGGGCCTAGTGAGGTTTCCCGTGTTAATTCAAATTAAGCCGCAGGTTCCACTCCTGGTGGTGCCCTTCCGTCAATTTCTTTAAGTTTCAGCTTTGCAACCATACTTCCCCCAGAACCCAAAAGCTTTGGTTTCCCGGAAGCTGCCCGCCGAGTCATCGGAGGAACGTCGGCGGATCGCTGGCTGGCATCGTTTATGGTTAGAACTAGAGCGCTATCTGATCGCCTTCGAACCTCTAACTTTCGTTCTTGATCAATGAAAAGGTTTTTGGCAAATGCTTTCGCTTTAGTCCGTCTTGCGACGATCCAAGAATTTCACCTCTAACGTCGCAATACGAATGCCCCCATCCGTTCCTATTAACCATTACCTCGGGGTTCCGAAAACCAACAAAATAGAACCGAGGTCCTATTCTATTATTCCATGCACTAAGTATTCAGGCGAAGTTTTAGCACTCTAATTTGTTCAAAGTAAACGTGCCGGCCCACCTCTACACTCAGTGAAGAGCACCGCGATGGGATTTCAAGTTGAGCCGCCCTCGCGGGCTAAGCTCACCGGCAGGACGTCCCGCGGGCTCGCCAGTTGGACACCGCGAGCGATGAACCGGCGGCGCGGGACACAGATTCGACTACGAGCTTTTTAACCGCAACAACATTAATATACGCTATTGGAGCTGGAATTACCGCGGCTGCTGGCACCAGACTGGCCCTCCAATTGATCCTCGTTAAAAGGTTTAGAGTGTTCTCATTCCGATTACAAGGCCTCGGATGAGTTCCGTATCGTTATTTTTCGTCACTGCCTCCGAGAGTGGGTAATTTGCGCACCTGCTGCCTTCCTTGGATGTAGTAGCCGTTTCTCAGGCTCCCTCTCTGGAATCGAACCCTGATTCCCCGTTACCCGTTACAACCATGGTAAGCGCAGAACCTACCATCGACGGTTGATAAGTGCGATCAGCAATAAGTTATTCAGATTCACCAAGTTGTACGATGAACGGACTCGCGTCCGACACCGATTGGTTTTGATCTAATAAAAGCGCTCCTTCCGTCTCCGGTCGGAACTCTGTTTGCATGTATTAGCTCTAGAATTACCACAGTTATCCAAGTATAAGTGGTACGATCTAAGGAACCATAACTGATTTAATGAGCCTTACGCGGTTTTACCT
Source organism: Ontholestes murinus (assembly GCA_963969525.1). Lineage (NCBI taxonomy): Eukaryota > Metazoa > Arthropoda > Insecta > Coleoptera > Staphylinidae > Ontholestes > Ontholestes murinus. Next base: position 57,170 of record CAXAKX010000459.1, on the reverse strand, counting down.
TAATTTAGCTTGTACTGAGACATGCATGGCTTAATCTTTGAGACAAGCATATGACTACTGGCAGGATCAACCAGGGAGCTGTGTTTAGTCGCGCAAACTCGAGCCCGGTGTAACGACGAGCTCATTTATTTATAAATGTATAAAGAGGTGGTTCGTAATTCTGCTCTGCTGAACGGAACATCAAACATATCCCGGTTTACGCGTGCACGGACCCCCGTGTTAACGTGTCACTCTATTAATATACAGAGCACGCCAGTAAAACACCTATCCCGCCCGTGTGGCGGGTTCAAGACGGTGGACGTGATGCAACTTGTGTAAAAGACACGAAACGCGGGGCGGCGGTTGTGCTACGGCGATATTGCGACTAGACGTTCACACATTTATGCAGACCCACGACTTTTGTTTGATAATGCGCCCGGAGACACGTCGGCACGACGGCACATGTACACGGCGGCCGGCCTCGGTGAACACCAAGAATAGGAGAAGAGACTCTCGGTCCACAACTCCGAAATGCATCAATATGGCATGAGAGAGAAGAGAAATTTTATAAATTTCACATCTCTCCAAGGCTTACACACACAACAAAAAACATCATTGTTCGTTAGATTGAAAATGATCGTCTCGGCCAAGGGGACCACGCGCTCGGGTCCCCCGAACGTCTGACTTTATGATGATATATAAGTGACCGGGCGCCCACAATAGACTTTTCTTTGTTATAATATAATTAATTTTATTATTTAGAGATATATTTTATTAATTAATGCGTAGTTAGGATGACATCACCCGCCAGATGTCAATATGCTTAGTTCATAGTTTTAGTTCACATAAATAGATTAACCGCATGGGATTCAGATCCATTATTATATTAGTACTGTAACGCTTCACATATCAATTATTCTCCGTATAATTAAGTTTTAAGTAATGTAATTAATTGTAAATTTCGGAAATAAACCTTTTTAAAAAACACAATTGCGAACCACGAAATTTAACTGGCGCAGTCGGTAGGATGTCATAAGGGCACAACTTTTGAGGGAATATCAAAATAGTGCACCGTCCGTCTTTACGGTTGAATTGGCATCGAACGAGTTCCACGTCGAAGCAGCACCAGAGGGTCCTCCGAACATCGAGGGACTAACACCCCGAGGGCAGCAGAACGAGGAACACCCCATCACCAGATCCAGGACCACTGAGGGCATATCAGGGCATGGACAGCGTGATCTTCGTTATTGAGTGGTAAGCATTGTTTTTTAGAGGTTTTTTCCATATTTTTGTTCGCGTGTAAAATTTTATGTACGCAAGTGATACATCTTCGGACCCAATTTCACCACAAATTCTCAATTCCCCAAACCGCGTCCATACTCCAGTAAATTTTGTACTCGACGACCTAATCAATAAATTAGATAATTTAGTAATTACCGAAAATTTAAAAATGGAAAATATTAATTATCAATTGTTAAAATTAAATGTCGAAACGATTCCTTATTTCGACGGGAGTAACGAACTCACAGAAATATTTATTTCAAGATGCGACGCAGTACTAGATCAATTTAGACCTTTAAATAACGAGTTGGTGAATACATATTTAATAAACGCAGTAATAAGTAAACTTAAAGACAAAGCATTGGTCGCTATAGGTTCGCGTATAGAATTAAACACATGGCCTGAAATTAGAAACCATTTAAGGCAAAGGTTTGGCGATCTGCGAAATTACGATTGTTTAGTTCAGGACTTAATTAATTTAAGACCTCATAAAAATGAAAAATATTTAGATTTCGGGGAACGTATACAAATTTTGCGAAGTAGACTATCCGCTAAAATTAACTCCTTATCGGCAGTGGAAATGCCGGACGCGACAAAGCGCATTCATCAACGTAGCTATGATGAGTTAGCATTAAAAACGTTCTTACGCGGAATTCGCGGCAACATACAAAGTATTATCAGGTTACGTGACCCTGACACACTAGAGCAGGCAATGAACTATGTTATAGAGGAAAATAATTTTCAGAGTACGCTTGATACGCCGAATGTATCAAATTTTAATCAAAATAATAATAAATTTAACAACCCAAATTATAATAAATTTAATAATCAACCTAGACCGCGTAATTTAAATTTTGGTAATAATAATTTTAATAATAATAATAATCGTTTCAATCAGTACCCTAGACCACAAAATAACTTTATGAACCGGCCTAATAGTTTTCAATTTAAGCAACAACAACAACCACGGTTCCTTACTAATAGTCAAGTGTTTGGGAGACCTCAAAACCCACCAAATCACAATTTTAACAGACCACAAAATTATAATAATTACAGTCAAAATTTTAATCGGAACTTTAATCCATTTAATACAAACTATAATCAGCCGCCTGGACAGATTCCCCCGCGTTTACCAAATCCTATACCCATGTCAACTTCGACGATTTACACAAATAAACAAGAATTGCGTAATTTAGATGAGCCAACGTGCTCTACAAATATTAGTACACGAAGTAACAGCGTCATTAGCCAGAACGGGAAAAATGAAGCTAATTTTTTAGTATAAGTCGCCTTGGCAATCCGTCTATAGAATTTTTAAGCATTAATAATAACTTTAGTAATTTACCTTTCATTGTAGACCCCGAAACAAAATTAAAAGTTTTATTAGATTCCGGTAGTACGCGATCATTCATTAGTTCTCGCCTAGCAAAAAAATTAAACAAAAATTTATTTAAGGATGATCCTTTCGAAGTAACAAGTGCTCATGGCACGTCCCGCGGAACACACAGCATTATTATTAACCTACAAAAATTATTTAAAAGTAACTTTGCTGGAAAAATAAAATGCTATATATTCGATTTTCATTCTTCCTTTGATATCCTGTTAGGCGTAGATAACATGACAAAAATTAATATTTGCTTAGATTTTAAAAGGAAATCAGTAGTAACCTCTAACGTAGAAATACCATTTAAATTTCGGAATGACCAAGGCATATCTAATGAAAATAATGATAAAAATAATAGTATTAGAATTAGTAATAATAATCTTAATGTTAATAATTATAGTATTCCTGTTGCTCCGCCTGTCACTAAGCGAATATTAGTGCCCGCTCAGAGTCAACAGGTAATAGAAGTAGAAGTTTTAAATATTGAAAACGGTGAGGCCTGAATGCGTCACTATGGTTAAAAATAATAGAGCTCTTTGTACTGTAGTTAATAAAACTGACATAGATAGGGAAGTTACATTAAAAAGACCTGTCGTGGTTACCCCCATCAGCGGATATGATGTGGTACCCCACGAACAGAATTATAATGAAAATAGTAATTTAAGTAAGAAAGACTTTAGGACAAATAATAATTTAAATATGATGAATACAAATAAATTTAAATTCGATTTCTCAAGTATTAGAACTGATCACATGAATGATGAAGAAAAAGCTGTTATTAAAATATTAATAAATAAGTATGCCGATATTTTCCATGTAAAAGGGAATCATTTAACGTTAACCAATAATATTAAACACAGGATAATTACGACCGATGAGATTCCGGTCTATACTAAAACGTATCGCTACCCCGAAGTGCACAAAGCCGAGGTAAGCAAGCAAATTAATGAAATGTTGGAACAAAACATTATTAGGCCATCCTTTAGCCCATGGTCCTCTCCTATATGGATCGTTCCCAAAAAATTAGATGCTTCAGGTCAACGAAAATGGCGCGTTGTATTTGATTATAGGAAATTAAACGATAAAACTGTAGGTGACCGATACCCCCTTCCCAATATAAATGACTTGTTAGATAAATTAGGGAAATGGCAATATTTTACAACCCTAGATTTGGCATCAGGCTTCCACCAAATTGAGATTGATGAACGCGACGTCCCAAAAACTACCTTTAATACAGAAAACGGTCACTATGAATTTTTAAGAATGCCATTTGGGCTTAAAAACGCCCCAGCTACTTTCCAGCGCGTCATGGACAATATTTTGAGGGGAATTCAAAACGAATACTGTCCGTCTACATGGACGATATAATTATTTTTTCCACTAGCTTACAGGAACATATCGATAGATTAAACGAAGTTTTTAAAAGGTTAAGAGAGGCTAATTTCAAGGTTCAATTAGATAAATCGGAATTTCTTCGTAAAGAAGTAGCGTATCTCGGACATGTGATTACACCCGAAGGTGTCAGACCAAATCCAGACAAAATTATTGCCATTCAAAATTATCCCATCCCCAAAACGACAAAACAAATTAAGGGATTTCTCGGACTGTTAGGATATTACCGAAAGTTTATTAAAAATTTTGCAGACTTGACTAAACCGATGACGAAACGTCTAAAAAAGAACTCAGTTATTAATATTAATGAAGCAGACTACCAAAATTCTTTTAACTTGTGCAAGAACGTCCTGACTAACCAGCCATTACTCCAATATCCAGATTTTTCTAAACCCTTCTTGCTGACCACAGATGCTAGTACTCAAGCCCTTGGTGCCGTTTTATCACAGGGTAAAATTGGCACAGATTTACCAATCGCATATGCTAGTCGAACGTTAAACGATTCTGAAACGCGTTATTCTACTATTGAAAGAGAACTACTCGCTATTGTTTGGGCTGTCAAATATTTTAGACCATATCTATTTGGGCGTAAATTTACAATTATCACTGACCACAAACCACTTCAATGGTTAATGTCTATCAAAGAACCAAATTCAAAATTAGTTAGATGGAGGCTGAAATTGTCAGAATATGACTATGACATTGTTTATAAAAAAGGTACTTTAAACAAAAATGCTGACGCACTATCTAGGATCGAACTAAATGTTAATGAAGAATATGCCCAAAATTTAGAAGAATATTTGAAAAATTTTGATGAGATTGAAAATGATCAGTCATCAGTTATTGCAGAACCCCCGGAAACCATTCGTATAAATGAAATTGAAAATGATGGCGCTACAATTCATTCAAATTCGGAAAACCCTATTTTTGGTATACCAATATCAGATAAACCGGTCAACGTTGGTGATAACCAAATTATAATTACAGAGGTGGAACATTCATCATCTAAACCGAAAATTACTAACTTATTTAATAATAAAAAAATGCGAATACATGTTCAATTTTCTAAAAGAAATTTTGTGAATGAAGTCATTAGTTTTGTAAAAGAATATATTGTTCCTAAAATAAATTATTATCTATACTTCAAAAGTCCTATTTACGAAAAATTCAGTAGCGTTCTCCAAAATTATTTTAAAAATTCAGAACTTAAAATGACTAAATGTAATAATTTGCTTACGGATGTTGAAAATAATAACGATATATTGGAAATTATCCAAAATTATCATGAGGGAAAAACAAATCATCGAGGCATAGACGAAACTGAATTAAAACTCAAACGGATATATTATTGGCCAAGTATGAGAAAATCAATCCAAGAATATATTAATGATTGTGAAGTCTGTTTAGTTTCTAAATATGATCGCAAACCACTTAAATTAAAATTTAATCACACCCCAACAGCTATGAAACCATTTGAAATAATTCACATAGATTGTATTGCCCTTGAAAGTTCCAAATTCCTTACTATAATTGATTCATTTTCTAAATATACGCAACTTTACAAATTAAATTCTTACCAAGCTGTTGAAGTAGCAAACAATTTAATAAAATTCTTTTGTCACCATGGAATCCCTAAATTAATTATTTCGGATAATCATTTGGAATTTAAGAACACGGTTATTAGAGAACTTTTGGAAATTCATAAAATCAAAATTCATTTTATTAGTTCCCAACACCCAGAATCTAATGGAATAATAGAACGCGTACATTCAACAATCATTGAACACATACGGCTTCTTAATAATCAAGACACATTTAAAAAAGAACCAATAGAAATTAAAACCTTATACGCCATACTAGCATATAATAATTCTATCCATTCGACTACAAAATTAAGACCTTCTGAAATTATTTCGGGACACATCGATAATGAATCTCTTTTAGACCTTAACTTAGAAACCTTAATTACAAACAATTATGTAGAAAATCATAAAACTAAAGTCAAATTGTTGTATGAACAAATAAATGAAACAATAAATGAAAATAAAACAAGAACTATTGAAAAACATAACTTAACGCGAGAGGAAGTTCCAGAAATTCCAGAAAAAGTATTTATTAAAAACAAACAAAAACAATCAAAAACTAAAAATAAATATCAAAAAGAAAACATTCAAACTATTGATCCTAATCGTAAAACAGCAGAAATAGAAACCAGACACCATAATCAATCTAGTAAAATTCATTTGTCAAATATTAAACGTCCCAGAGTCAAAAGATCTAATTTAAAACAAACTCCAAATTTTGAAACATTTATTGAGATTTTAAGTAATGATAAAGAAATAAACAATGAAAACGTAAGAGAAATTTCGGATGATTTATTCAATGCCCCTCTAGAATACTCACTCGCTCACTGTGTGAGTAGAGATTTAAAAATGAGTGCAGGAATAGCACGTGAATTTAAATTAAGATTTGGAAAAGTTAGAGATTTATCAAAACAGAACGCAAAATTATATTCTCTCTGTCATATTAAAGAAGAAGGTAGATATATTATTTATTTGATCACTAAAGAAAATTATTTCGACAAACCCACTTTAGAATGTTTGTTTCATACATTGATAAATTTAAAACAATTCTGTCTAGATAAAAACATCACTAAATTAGCAATTCCCAAATTAGGTTGTGGCCTAGACCAATTAGACTATAATTCAGTTAAAGCTATGATAAATTATATCTTCCAAAATTCTAAAATACAAATAAACATCTATTTTGGTACACCAAAAATTGATGACGAAGTACCAGGCCCATCATCTTCGATAATTCAAAATCCTAGTTTAGTCCAGCAAAGAAAGTCATTTTTTGAGAACTATACTAAACCAGAACATTTCAAAAATTAGTAAACAAATAAAATTCGGGTACAGCATAAACGAAAAATTAATACAAAATTTCAATGAAACAATCAAAGATATCGCACATAACCAAAACTTGCTCAAGGCCAGAATAATGCAATTACACGCAATTTATAAAGAGGAGATAGACCACCAACACGTATTATTCACTAATGATCTGTATAATCAACTCGTTTTACTTTACACAATAATCGAAAATATTTTGGAAGAAATTATTAACTCATTAACATTTTGCAAATTAAAAGTTCTTAGTCTAGATATAATTAGGCCCCAAGATTTATTTAATGAACTAAAAAAGATTTCCGTTCACTATAATGAGGAATTGCCTTTCGACCTTAAATTAGAAAACATTTTAGATTTTGAATCCGCGATATCAGTCGATTGCAAAATAGAACAATCAAAAATCTATTATTTCCTATCCCCTCCTATTAATTATGAACATCCTTTTGATCTGTATAAAATATACCCTATACCGCTGAAATATAAGTCCGAATATGTAACTATAATTCCTAATGTAAAAGTAATGTTAAAATCAAAAATTAGCTAAAAAACATGGCCTCTAAGAGACATATGCTTAAGTATTCACAAGAAATTCCAATGCAACGATAACTTGCTCTTAAATTACCAGGCTGTTTGTGAAACAGAGCTTTTTGTCAATGGAACCACCCAAAAATCCGTTTTTAAGAAAAAAATTGAAGATCACCTGCCCGAATCAAGAAGAGACCCGTGACCTGGAAGGCGTTTTCATCATTCAACCCAACAAATGCAACCTAGTCTTCCGGAACTATAAGGTGCCCCAAATGAAAACAACGCGTGGAACCCCAGTGCTCGTGAGTGCTTCGACCCTTAAAACCCAGTGCATGGACACTAATACTTTATTCGTTCATAATAATTTGTGTAGTGACTTTGATTTACAGACGTTTAAGACGTAGAAGAGCAGCTAGCTATCGTCCTGCTTATAAATTTTTGAACTATATCCATTTTATAATTGAATAAACTTCTCACAGTTCGCTTATTAAATAAATCAAATTCAGGCATTTTAATCAATGTGAAGGCTTCATTTAAAAAACCGCCACGTGTTAAAATCTTTATAAACAAAACAATCCGGATCATTCTTAAGATTCTGCTTGTAGGAGTCTATGTTTACATAATTTTTAACTGAAAGAAAAGATTTTATATTGGCGATAAACATATTTAGAATAAAGCAGCCACCCTTGTAAAAGATGATGATTCTCCTCCACAGGTGTGTCGGATCTAGGGGGAGAGGAGTGACCTGGCGCCCACAATAGACTTTTCTTTGTTATAATATAATTAATTTTATTATTTAGAGATATATTTTATTAATTAATGCGTAGTTAGGATGACATCACCCGCCAGATGTCAATATGCTTAGTTCATAGTTTTAGTTCACATAAATAGATTAACCGCATGGGATTCAGATCCATTATTATATTAGTACTGTAACGCTTCACATATCAATTATTCTCCGTATAATTAAGTTTTAAGTAATGTAATTAATTGTAAATTTCGGAAATAAACCTTTTTAAAAAACACAATTACGAACCACGAAATTTAACTTATATATTTCAATCAACATAAATTTTTATTCTCGCTCGGAATTCGGTGAGTTTTTGCATTTGAATTTTCACCGAGTCTTTACGCACCGCTACTGGAAAAATAGTACATGTTCAGTCTACATGTTGCTCGCATAAGGGCCATGCGCATAAACGAATATACGAAATGGGTCCCGCGAACGTGCTATTCGGACAGATTCAAACTACCTGTTAGAGTTTTCAACATCGAACTGTCCGGACACGGCGAGGCCGTGATTTTATATTCAACAGACGATAGAGATGTGCTGCATGCAGCAATTGTTGTTTGTGGTGTGACGGTTTTTATTTGAGGACGTGGTTCCAGTCAAAACACGCTGCTCGCATAAGGGCCATACGCGTAAACGAATTAACGAATATACGAAATGGGTCCCGCGAACGTGCTATTCGGACAGGTTCAAACTACCTGTTAAAGTTTTCAACACCGAACTGGCCAGACACGGCGAGGCCGTGATTTTATATTCAACAGATGGTATATGGTGGGTAGGAGACAAGAAAAAAATTTCCTCGGCGGCAACTGATTTCTCGCGTCTCGTTTTATTAAAACATCGAACTGTCCAGACACGGCGAGCCCGTGATTTTATTTTCAACAGACGATGATATGACGATGATGATATTATATATTACTGTATATTACGGGGAACGATTTTATATGAGGCACGCACAACCGACACACAAACCACACACATATTATTACAACATATTATTATAATAGAGTAGGAGATTTGTGCAACACTGAGACCTCGCGTTCCCCCAAGAGATGAACTAAAAAAACTCCACGCCGGACGACTTACACGTAACGTGTATGTGGCAGTACACTACACTGGTGTTGTGTCGCGTTTTTGCTGCCCGTTACGCTTCTCGCCGCCCGCCGGTCGTCTCTCTCGTCCATCGTTTTTACTTAATACATCGAACTGTCCAGATACGGCGAGGCCGCAATTTTATTTTCAACAGACGATAACACGATGGATGATGATATATTTATATTTGTAGTAATACGGGGGAATGATTTTTGTATGAGGCACAACCGACACACAAACCACACACATCTTATTATATATTATAATAGAGTAGCAGATTGGTGCAACACTGAGACCTCGGCATTCCCCCACACAAGAGATAAAACTAAAAACACGCCGACCGACTTATTACACGTAACGTACATAATGGAAGTACACTACACTGGTGTTGTGTCGCCCGTTGCAGTGTGTCGCCGCCCGCCGTTGTTCGTCGTTCATCTCTCCGTTCGTCGTCGTTTTATTAAATACATCGAACTGTCCAGACACGTCAGGCCGTGATTTTATTTTCAACAGACTATGATGATATGTGTATTATTATATGATGAGGAACGATTATATGAGGCACACCGAACACACAAAACCACACACATTCTTATTATATTATATACAATACTATAGAAGTAGCAGCTTGGTGTTGGTAATGTGTCGCTCGTTGCCGTGTGTCGCCGCCCGCCGCTGTTCGTCGTTCGTCTCTCCGTTCGTCGTCGTTTTATTAAATACATCGAACTGTCCAGACACGTGAGGCCGTGATTTTATTTTCAACAGACGATGATGATATGTGAATTATTATATGATGGAGAACGATTATATGAGGCATACCGAACACACAAAACCACACACATTCTTATTATATTATATTATATATAATACTAGAGAAGTAGCAGCTTGGTGTCACACTGAGACCTCGCGTTCCCCCACAAGAGATAAAAACTAAAATCACGCCGGTCGACTTATTACACGTAACGTATATAATGGCAGTACACTACACTTGTGTTGTGTCGCTAGTTGCCGTGAGTCGCCGCCCGCCGTTGTTCGTCGTTCGTCTCTCCGTTCGTCATCGTTTTATTAAATACATCGAACTGTCCAGACACGTGAGGCCGTGATTTTATTTTCAACAGACGATGATGATATATTATGGGTATTATATGATGGGGAACGATTATATGAGGCACACCTAACACACAAAACCACACACATCTTATTATATTATATATAATACTAGAGAAGTAGCAGCTTGGTGACAACACTGAGACCTCGCGTTCCCCCACAAGAGATAAAAACTAAAAACACGCCGGCCGACTTATTACACGTAACGTATATAATGGCAGTACACTAGACTGGTGTTGTGTCGCCCGTTGCCGTGTGCCGTCGCCCGCCGTTGTTCGTCGTTCGTCTCTCCGTTCGTCGTCGCTTTATTAAATACATCGAACAGTCCAGATACGTGAGGCCGTGATTTTATTTTCAACAGACGATGATGATATATTATGTGTATTATATGATGGGGAACGATTATATGACGCACACCGAACACACAAAACCACACACATCTTATTATATTATATTATATATATAATACTAGAGAAGTAGCAGCTTGGTGACACACTGAGACCTCGCGTTCCCCCACAAGAGATAAAAACTAAAAACACGCCGGCCGACTTATTACACGTAACGTATATAATGGCAGTACACTACACTGGTGTTGTGTCGCTTGTTGCCGTGTGTCGTCGCCCGCCGTTGTTCGTTGTTCGTTCATCGTCGTTTTATTAAATACATCGAACAGTCCAGACACGTGAGGCCGTGATTTTATTTTCAACAGACGATGATGATATATTATGTGTATTATATGATGGGTAACACAGCGAACACACAAAACCACACACATCTTATTATATTATATTATATTTAATACTAGAGAAGTAGCAGCTTGGTGACACACTGAGACCTCGCGTTCCCCCACAAGAGATAAAAACTAAAAACACGCCGGCCGACTTATTACACGTAACGTATATAATGGCAGTACACTACACTGGTGTTGTGTCGCCCGTTGCCGTGTGCCGCCGCCCGCCGTTGTTCGTCGTTTGTCTTTCCGCGTCCGTCGCATAGGGCAAAAAATTGTTAAACAATTTAATTTTATTTTACCCATGCGACGGTTTATTATAGCCAAAAGGATATCTATTTCGGCGTTTCTTTGCTATATATATATATACTGCTCGCCGGGTCGTTCTTTTCCAATCTTCCACTTTTCACCCGAACGACCTGCACCACCCATATAGCTGTTTGATGCATATTTGTACAGAATAACGGCGAGAAATTATATTTTTATTTTTCCACCTAGCGCTGCCCGAAAATATCATTTGTGTGTGAAACAAGACGAAACGAAGGTAATACTCGACTTTATTTGCGTAAATCGAAAATTCGCTCATCGCACGGTGCACCACCATATATATGTCTCTCGCACACAGGTACCGAATAACGCTTTCGGCATCGTGCACACCGACCGACCGCCGCATATAAGTTTTTCGCACACCCGTACCGAATAACGCTTTTGGCATCGTGCGCGCCGACCGACCGCCTCATATATATGTTTTTCGTACATAGGTATCGAATAACGGCACAAATTATTTTTATTATTAGAGTGCGGATAAAAAAGCTTGAAAAATGTGAAAAAAAGGCACTTAAAAAGGCACAAAATTTAGAGAAAAAAAGCATTAAAAAAGCATAAAAACAGAAAAAAAGCATAAAAACACAAAAAAAGCACTAAAGAAAACCATATATTCTTAATATGTTACACGTTTATCAACATATTTTACATAGAAATTCTGCTTAAAACTAAACTAAACATACTTTCTTTACGCAATATATAATATCATGTAAGTATTTAAAAATTAAATTTATGTTCTAGGGGTTTAATTGTAAAAATTATTACTTCTGACACTCAATAAATTTTTGAAAGTGGAAAAGCTTCTCTTTATTTTAAATTATAGCTGGATCCATTTGAAAATTGCCATTCAAAATCAAGGTCAATTTATTTAATATTAAAAATCCTTCATTTTCACCGAATACTTCTTTCGATATTATTTTGATTTCTTGGCCAATGCATCCAGGTGGCCGAGAGTAGAAAATTGATACGGTTGCAGAACACTATCACTTAAATTTGTTTACATTTAATACTTACTGGGGCCCCTGTTTGGGCCTAGTTTAACGACGTTTACATCCGGAATATGATAGTTGTGATTCCTAAGAAGCGTTCGTCTGTATTATCTGAATAATGAGACGGTTTATTATATCTACTTATTTATAAATGAATCCATTGTAAATTGGTAATTTGTACTAATATTTATTAATAATAAAATTCATTATAATTATTGTATCATATTATGAAGATTTTAAACAATTATGTTATCAAAAGACACGAAGAAAATATGTAATACAAATATAATCTATAAATGATGGGATACAGATTTTTACAAAAATTCTCTATATTAGCACATTAATTTAATATCAGCGTGAAATTTTTATTAAATGTTTTTAAAATGTTTAAGAAAATGCTCCAAATAAGCATCAGAATCTAAAAAAAGCATGAAAATAAGCATAAAAAGTCAAAATAAGCACAAAAAGTCAAAATAAGCAAAAAAGCAAAAAAAACTTAGCGCTAAGTAATCACATTCTTCAAGATTCGTATAGATATTAAGAAATTTTTTCGATGCTATTAATATTATGGATATGCATAATGCTAGAAATCCGCTCTCTATTTATTATATTAAAATATAATTTTCGTTAAATTGCTTATTCGCACCGACCGACCGCCTCATATATATGTTTTTCGTATATAGGTACCGAATAACGGCACAAATTATTTTTATTATATTAAAATATAATTTTCGTTAATTCGCTTATTCGCACCGACCGACCGCCTCATATATAAGTTAAATTTCGTGGTCGATAATTTGGTTTTTTAAAAACTATTTTTATTTATGTCACGCGACTGGGAACTACGACTCGGGTTATTTTAATTTACGAAATAACATAATAATTAATTTAATGATGAATTAACACAGGGCGTGTCTAACGGGATTACAAATCTAATATTAATATAATACATGCGCGCCAGTGGCTTATATAAACTATAACTTACACACTAAGCAAAACGCCTACATACGATTGCGTCATCTACTTACTACGCTAAAATAAATGAATATGAATATTAAAACAATAGATTAATTATTAATTAACAAAGGAAATAATAATACGGGGCATTGTTGTAGCTGCAGGTTACTCTTCCCCCCTCAGATTCGGCACACCGTGGGAGAGAAGTCCTTAGGGGTGACGACCACCTTTTTGGTCCTAAAATATTTAAGTCCTAGGGCCACTGCACATATTGGGATTAACACATATAAAAAGAGTGTCCATGCACTGGGTTTAAGAGGGATGAATGTTTCTGTAATATTGGGCACTTGAGCAAACACGGGGACGTCTTCTAGTTTAAGTCTCTTTAGTTTTATAGTAAAGTTGCTCAGTTTATAGGGGTCTATTTTCAGTTCGGATGCACTTATGAACACTGGGCTTCCCGATGTCTCTTCTAACTTTGGCACTTTATTGTTTTTATAAACAAGGTCGCACTTATTTGGTTCGATTAGGAAGACTCCTTGTAGATAGCGAGTCTCTTCATGGTCGGGGCAGATGACCTTGATTTCTTCTTTGTATGGGAAGACAGCTAATAATTTGTTGGTATATGGTAGTTTCTCTAGGTGATCATTATTGATTTCGAGTTTGGTGAATTTGCATAAATCCAAAGTTCCATTAAGTAGCAAGTTTGCTTCACAGTCCGCTTGGAAATTTAAAATTAAGTCATTCTTGCATTGAAATTGACCGTTGCTACTAAAGCACAAGTCACTTAGAGGCAATATTTTTTGGTTAATATTTGATTTTAGTAAAACTCTAACATTTGGAATTATAGTAACGTAGTCTGACTCGTACTTTGTAGGGATGGGGTACATCATGTATAAACTAAATGGATGTTCGTAATTGATGGGTAAAGATAGAAAGTAGTGAATTTGTGTTTCTTCAATTTTGCAATCGACAGTTATTACTGATTCGAAGTTAATAATGTTTTCTGGTTTTAGATCAAATGGTAGTTCTTCGTTGTAATGAGTTGATATTTTGATTAGTTCGTCGTACAGGTCCTGAGGCCTAATTATGTCTGAGCTCAAGACTTTTAATTTGCAGAAGGCTAAAGAATTTATAATATTTTGCAGAATATTTCCAATTATGCCAAAAAGTAAGATCAGCTGATTGTATAGATCTTTCGTGAACAGGATATGTTGATGATCGACATCTTCTTTGAATATCGCGTATAATTGCTTGATCCTAGATTCTAATGTGTTCTGATTGTGTGAAATATCTTGAATGGTTTTGTTAAAATTTTGAATAATTTTTGTATTAACACTGTAGCCAAATTTCAATTGATTTTGGAGATTGTTTTCATTGTCTGCCAAATGTTTTAGTATTTTATTTATTCTTTCATTGTCACGGGCGTCCATATTGCCACTTATAGCTTTAATTACCGTACCCAATCCATCAATTAATCCTCTTTTAATTCGCTTGTTTTTAACACTCAGTTGAATTGTCTTTATTTTTTCAATTATATCATTTCTGGAATAATTTAGCAATTTATCATAGTTTTGGAAATCGTTTTTAAATTTAGAAATATTATTCGTTGTTTCTTTCAAAAATTCGTATTGGGCATTTAGTTTCTCGAATTCTTTATAAATGGGTTCTAAATTGTAGTGGTGTACTAAGGTGTGTTTAGATTTTTCTAATTTAGCTTTTCCTAAATTTATGGGTAGTAACCCTGCGTTTTTTGTAATGTCTTTAATTTCGAATCCGATCACAGGCGTGATGAGAAGTAACCTGGAACCGATTGGTTATTATTATTATTTAATTTTTTGAAGAACTGGATGTTAGATCATCTAGTATATAAATGTTTATTTGTGTGTTGCAATCATAGCCTATCATGGTTTTTACAGTTTTATAATTTAGATTATCTAGTCCGCAACCTAATTTGGGGATTGCCAGTTTTGTTATTTTATTACTAATACAAAATTGTCTCAAATTAATTAAAGTGTTGAAAAGGTCTTTTAACGTAGGTTTATTAAAGTGGTATTGTTTTGTAATCAGATATATGATGTATCTATTGTCTTCTTTTAAATGGCATAATGAGTGCACTTGTGGGTTTTGTTTGTAGAGTTCCCTAATTTTGCCAAACTTTAATTTAAATTCTTTTGCTATGCCCTTGTTCATTTTTAAGTCTTGACTTACGCAGTGAGCAATTGAAAAGCCTAAAGGGGCATTAAATAAATCGTCTTTTACTTCGACAACATTGTTATTTTCAATAATATCTTTCGTTTTTAAGCAATTTATAAATTTCTCGAAATTTAAGATATTTTTAGTGTCGAATATTTTTTTCCTTGGCCTTTTTATGTTTGATATGTGAATTTTTCCTACTTGGTTATGGTGTCTAGTTTCAATTTCCGCGGTCTTTCGGTCGGGGTTTACACTTTTGATTATTTCTTTTTTATATCTATTTTTTGTTTTTGACTGTTTTTGTCTGTCTTGAATAAACGCTTCTTCTGGAATATTTGGAATTTCTTCACGTGCTGTGTTACGTTTTTCAATAGCTCTAGTTTTATTTTCGGTTATAGTATCATTAATTTTTTCATATAATAATTTAACTTTAGTCTTGTGAGTTTGGACGTAATTGTTTGTTAGTGCTATTTCTAAGTCAAGATGTAATAGAGAGTTATTATCAATATGTCCAGAAATTATTTCAAAAGGTTAAAGTTTAGTTGTTGAATGAATTGAATTGTTGTAGGCCAAGATAGCATATAAGATTTTAGATTCGATTGGTTCCTTTTTATATAGATTTTGATTGTTTAATAGTCTAATGTGTTCCACAATTGTTGAATGAACGCGTTCAACTATTCCGTTCGATTCGGGATGTTGCGAGCTGATAAAATGAATTTTGATATGTTGAATTTCTAAAAGTTCCCTAATTACGGTATTTTTAAATTCTAGGTGATTATCTGATATGATTAAATTTGGAGTTCCATGGTGACAAAAGAATTTGATTAAATTAGTCGCGATTTCGATAGCTTGGTAGGAATTTAATTTGTACATCTGGGTGTATTTTGAGAATGAGTCTATTATAGTCAGAAATTTAGCATTTTCTAACGCGATACAGTCGATATGTATTATTTCGAAAGGTTTCATAGCCGTGGGGGTGTTATTGAATTTTATTTTCAAGGGTTTGCGTTCATATTTTGAGACTAAGCAAGTTTCACAGTTATTTATGTAATCTTGAATAGACTTCCTCATGTTAGGCCAATAATATATTCTTTTTAGTTTTGCTTCGGTTTCATCAACACCACGGTGGTTGGTTTTACCCTCGTGATAATTTTGGATGATTTCTAATACATCACTATGATCTTCGACGTCCGTAAGAAAGTTATTGCATTTTATCTTTTTAATCTCGGAATTTTTAAAATAGTTTTGGAGGACACTACTAAATGTTTCATATATCGGGTTCTTGAAATAGAGATAGTAATTTACTTTGGGTACAATATATTCTTTTTATTTATTTAACAAAATTGTTTTTTGAAAATTGAACATTAATTCTCATTTTTTTATTATTAAATAGATTAGTGATTTTTGGTCGAGATGGTGAGTGTGATACTTCTGTGATAATTATTTGGTTGTCGCCAATGTTCACGGGTTTGTCAGAAATGGGGATATTTGTTATTGGATGTTCTAAGCTAGAATGTATAGTTGCGCCATCGTTTTCAATATCGTTCCCGTGAGTTTCTGCGAGTTCTACAATTAGTGATGATTGGTCATCAAAATTTTTTAGGTATTCTTCTAGATTTGGCCCGTATTCTTCGTTAATGTTTAGTTCTATTCGCGATAGTGCGTCAGCGTTTTTATTTAAAATACCTTTTTTATAGACAATAGTATAATCATATTCTGCAAGTTTGGCGCCATCTTACTAATTTTGAATTTGGCTCTTTCAACGACATCAGCCATTGGAGAGGTTTGTGGTCCGTGACTATCTGAAAGGTACGCCCAAACAAATAGGGGCGGAAGTATTTCACGGCCCAAACTATCGCAAGTAATTCCTTTTCGATTGTCGAGTACCTGGTTTCTGAATCATTTAATGTCCTACTAGCGTATGCAATGGGTAGATCTGACCCAATTTTACCTTGCGATAACACAGCGCCGAGAGCTTGATTGCTGGCGTCTGTGGTAAGTATAAACGGTTTAGAATAGTCGGGATATTGAAGTAAGGGATGATTTGTCAAGACATTTTTACAGAGATTAAAGCAATTAGTGTAGTCAGGGTCATTAATATTGATAACAGAATTCTTTTTTAAGCATTTAGTCATTGGTTTGGTTAAATCAGCGAAATTTTTAATGAATTTCCTATAGTATCCTAACAGTCCAAGAAATCCTTTGATTTGTTTCGTCGTCTTGGGGATCGGGTAATTTTGAATAGCTATTATTTTGTCGGGGTTTGGTTTAACACCTTCGGGTGTAACAACATGGCCTAAATAAGAAACTTCTTTTCGTAGGAATTCTGATTTGTCTAATTGAATTTTAAAGTTAGACTCTCTTAGTCTTTTGAAAACTTCAGTCAGTCTGTTAACGTGTTCTTGTAAACTAGTGGAGAAAATTATAATGTCATCCATATAGACAAGGCAATATTCGTTTTGTATGCCTCGTAAAATATCGTCCATAACACGTTGGAACGTCGCGGGGGCATTTTTTAATCCGAAAGGCATCCTCAAAAACTCTTAATGTCCGTTTTCAGTATTGAACGCTGTCTTAGGGATATCTCGTTCGTCAATTTCGATTTGGTGAAATCCCGATGCCAAATCTAATGTCGTAAAATATTGTGCTTTGCCAAGTTTGTCTAGTAAGTCAGAAATATTAGGAAGAGGGTAACGGTCACCTATAGTTTTTTCGTTTAGTTTGCGATAGTCAAAAACGACACGCCATTTCCTCTGGCCTGAAGCGTCTAATTTTTTTGGTACTATCCAAATTGGGGAGGACCATGGGCTATGAGATGGTCTAATTATGTTCTGTTCTAACATTTCTTTTATCTGTTTACTTACTTGTGCTTTATGTATTTCTGGATAGCGATATGTTGTTACAATTGAATTTTGTCGGTATGGCACCACGTCATATTCGCTGACGGGTGTTACGACAAAAGGTCGTTTAAGGGTTACTTCCCTATCTATATCAGTCTTATTGACGACTGTACAAAGAGCCCTACCATTTTTTACAGTTGTGATACACTCTGGTATCAAAAAGTTTAAAACGTCCATTCTTGGGACTATTATTTGACCATTTTTTACGTTTTCTATTTCTACATTAATAATTTGCTTGCTTTGCGCCGGCACTAATATTCGCTTAATGAACGGTAAAGCAGCTGGGTTTACGTTATTAACGTTTTCATATTTATTGTTTGCAAAATCATTATTATTATTATTATTACTGAAGTTTTGTATACTATTTTCGCGAAATCTAAATGGAATTTCAGTATATGGTGTAATTACCAAATTTTTATTAAAATCTACACACGCGTTAATTTTGGACATATTATCGATCCCTAACAGAATATCGAACGATGAGTGAAAATCAAATATGTAGCATTTAAGTTTTGATGCGAAATTACTTTTAAAAAGGTTTTTTAATGAAATGATTGCACTGTGTGTTCCATGGGAAGTACCATGGGCACTGGTTACTTCAAAAGGATCGTTTCTAATGAGATTTTTATCTAATTTATTAGCTAAACGGGGGCTAATGAATGAACGTGTGCTTCCAGAATCCATTATGATTTTTGATTTCGTTATTGGATCTATGATAAATGGCAATTTACTCGCATTATTTACTATTCCTAAATATTCAACTGATTTTGTTCCGAGGCGATCTAACCTAAAAAACTACCTGTTTCTTTTTCGTCGGTATAACTAGCTGTGTTATTAATATTTTCAGAGGATGTGCCCGGTTGATCGAGGTTGTATAATCTTGGTCTGTTTGTGTATGTCGTTGATGTCGACATGGGTGTTGGGTTTGGTAACTGAGGTGGATTTTGTCGGGGCAATTGATTAGTATTTGAATTAAAATTCGAGTTATTATTTGCATTATAATTATGAGCGTTATGATTAAAATTTGGGTTTTGGTTGTTATTGTAATTATTGAAACGTGGTCTTTTGTTTGGCGGATAATTATTATTGTTATTATTATTAAATGGTCTATTATTTGAAAATTGATTTTGAAAATTTTGTGGACTCCCGAACACTTGTCTATTTGTGCGAAATCGCTGTTGATGTTGCGCCCTAAATTGTAAATTTATTGGCTGACTTGGAAAAGGTCTATTTTGATGTGTAAATTGTTGATTATTGAACGGTTGCGTTTGCGTATGAAAATGTTGTCTAATATTATTATTTGGTGTGTTCGGAGAGTCCAATGTACTCTGGAAATTGTTTTCTTTGATTACGTAATTTATCGCGTCCTCTAGTGTAATAGGATCGCGCAGGCGAACAATGCTTTGTATATTTCCGCGCAGACCGCGTACAAATGTTTTTAACGCAAGTTCATCATAGTTGTGCAAATGAATTCGCTTAGTAGCGTCTGGCATTTCCACAGCTGATAATGAATTTATCTTGCTAGCTAATCTACTTCGTAATATCTGGAGGCGTTCTCCGAAATCTAAATATGATTCATTTTTTCTAGGTTTTAAATTTATCAGATCTTGAACTAAGCAATCATAATTCCTTAAATCTCCAAATCTTTGTCGGAGGTGATTCCTAATTTCCGGCCAAGTGTTTAATTCTGTCCGCGAACCTATGGCAATCAGCGCGCGGTCTTGTAATTTGCTAATTATTGCATTTATTAAATAATTATTGACTTGATTATTATTTAATGGTCTAAACTGATTCAATACGGCTTCGCACCTAGATATGAAGACTTCCACTAATTCACTATTTCCGTTAAATGATGGAATTGTATCCACGTTTAATTTAATAAGGCGGTAGTCAACGTCTTCCATGTTTAAGTTTATATTTAAAAATTGATTTATTAGATCGTTAACGGGACTACCAGGAGTATGAGAATCGATAGGGGAATTATCGCTAATATTAGACGGGTCCGAGTCAGAGTCCGATTCGCTTGTGAACATAAAAATGAAAAAGCCTCTAAAAAACTTGTACTTACCAACCGAAGATCACGCTGTCCATCGGTCTTTGGTGTTCGTCCAGGGAGACTGTGGAACGGGTGATTTGATGTCCTTGCGTCCTGCTGCCTTTGGACTGGTGTTCTCGATTTCTTGAGAATCCTCGGGTCAGAGACGACGTGGAGATGATGTAGGTTATTTCCAATTAATCGTTGAACGAAAGGGGCTTGATATTCGTTCAGGCCCTCTTTGGAAAAATCCGAACGACTGCGCCAGTTAAATTTCGTGGTCGATAATTTGGTTTTTTAAAAACTATTTTTATTTATGTCACGCGACTGGGAACTACGACTCGGGTTATTTTAATTTACGAAATAACATAATAATTAATTTAATGATGAATTAACACAGGACGTGTCTAACGGGATTACAAATCTAATATTAATATAATACAAGCGCGCCAGTGGCTTATATAAACTATAACTTACACACTAAGCAAAACGCCTACATACGATCTACTTACTACGCTAAAATAAATGAATATGAATATTAAAACAATAGATTAATTATTAATTAACAAAGGAAATAATAATACGGGGCATTGTTGTAGCTGCAGGTTACTTATATGTTTTTCGTACATAGGTACCGAATAACGGCAGAAATTATTTTTATTATATTAAAGTATAATTTTCGTTAATTCGCTTATTCGCACCGACCGACCGACCGCCTCATATATAAATTATATTTTCGTGGTCGAACTTTGTGTTTTTAAAAACTGTTTATTTCCGAATTCTATGATACATTAAGCGATTTAGATTTAGACTTGTTACAATTAATTACTACATTTAAATAACGACTGACAATAATGCCGACTGGCGTGGTAACGGCTTGAATAATAATAATAGTAATGCTGGAGAGCCTTAATGCTACTCCTATTTATATAATATAAACTAACAGCTAAGCATAAAAACATCTGGCGGAAATTACTCCGCACATAGATAAGCATAAAATAAGCGACTAAACATAATATAGAAATATGCATAATTAAACAATAGGATTAATTTATGATAAACAATTAATAGTCTTTTGTGGACGACAGGTAACTCCTCCCTCCTTAGATTCGACTCGTAGGGGAAGAATCGATAGCGTTTCCGGGGATGAAGTATTTTCGCCTAAAATATTTGGTAACTAAGGTCACTGCACTCGCGAAAATTAGGAAGTATAGTAGGAGCGTCCATGCACTGGGTTTTAGGGGAATCACTTGTTCCGGCACTATATAGTTTTGGGCAAATACAGGGATGTCGTCCAATTTTAGTCTTTTTAGCTGAACAGAGAAGTTTTTCACATTAAAATTGTTCAACAAGGGCTTCACTGCTCTGATGAGGACGGGGCTTCCGAAAGTTTCCTCGATTTTCGGTATTATGTAATTCCGAAAGGTAGGTCACATTTGTCTGGTTGGATCAGGAAAATTCCTTGCCGGTTCCGTGATTCTTCTCGGTCAGGACAGGTGACCTTAATTCCTTCACTTGTGGTAAATACAGCAAGGAATTGATTGGTATCGGGCACTTTCTCCAGGTGGTTATTTTGAATTTCTAATTTTGTGAATTTACAATTTTTGCTCGATCTATTCTTAAGAAGTTCAGTTTCGCAATCTGCTTTATATTTGATAAGCAGATTATCACTGCATTGATATCGTTGACTAACGCCCAAACACATATCATTTAGAGGCAAAACTTTTGAGTCTATTTTCGACTTGAGTAACGTATTAATATTCGGAATCATAGTAAAATATAATAAATAATAAATATTCGGACTCATGTTTTAACGGAATGGGATACATTGTGTAGAGATAAAAAGATTCTTCGTAATTGATTGGCAAGGACAGGAAGTAGTGAATCTTTGTTTCTTCGATTTTACAATTAATTGTTATTATTGATTCAAAGTCTAATATATTTTCTGATTTTAATTCAAAAGGTAACTTTTCGTTGTAATGGATAGAGATTTTACGTAATTCTTTAAATAAATCTTGAGGCCTTATTTTATCCGGGTTTAGAACCTTTAATTTACAGAAGGTTAATGAATTCACAACTTTTTGTAAGACATTTCCGATTATGCCAAAAAGTAACGCGAGTTGATTGTACAGGTCTTTCACAAAAAGAACGTGTTGATGGTCAATGGTTTCTTTATAAATTGAATGTAATTGCAATATTCTAGATCGTAATAAATTTTGGTTGTGAGCAATATTTTGTAGTGTTGTATTAAAATTTTGAATAATTTTGGTACTAACGCTGTATCCAAATTTAAGTTGATTTTGTAAGTTATTTTGATTATTTGCCAAATGTCTCAAGATTTCATCAATTCTTTTACTATCGCGGGCGTCCATGTTTTTGCTAATGGTTTTTATTATTGTGCCTAAGCCGTCGATTAGACCTCTTTTTATACGTTTCGGTTTAACACTCAGTTGTATCGTTTTAATTTTAGTCATTATGTCATTCGGGGAGTAATTCAATATTTTTTCGTAATTTTGAAATTCTCTTTTAAATTCAGAGCCGTTACTCATGGTTCTTCTCAAAAACTCATATTGAAAATTTAATCTATCTACTTCTTCATAAATATTATACAAATCGTAATGATGTACAAATGTGTGTTTCGTCTTTTCTAATTTGACTAATCCTAGTTTGATGGGTAATAACCCTACATTTTCCGTAATATTTCTGATTTGAAAGGAAGTCACAGAAGTAACGAAGAGTAGCCTGCAATTGATATAATTATATTAGTATTTTTGAAGTTCCTGCTTTCGAATCATCTATTTTCGGTTCACCGAGATAAATATTTATTTTTATACTGGAATTTTGAAAAATGTACTTTATCATTGTTTTTACGGTTTCATAATTTAATTTATCAAGGCCGCAGCCTAATTTTGGGATTGCTAGCTTAGTTATTTGTTTGTCTAAACAGAACAGTTTTAAATTAATTAAAGTTTGGAAAAGGCATTTCATAGTTGGTTTGTCGAAATAATTTGGTTTTGTTATTAAGTAAAGAATATGTCTATCATCTTCTTTTAAGTAAACTAACGAATGTAATTGCGGGTTTTGTTTGTAGAGTTCTCGAACACGTCCAAATTTTAATTTGAAATCTTGTGCTATACCTGCATTCATTCTAAGATCTTGGCTTACACAATGCGCAAGCGAAAAGTCTAATGGGGCTTGAAATAGGTTACCATTTACTTCTATGACGTTCTCGTTTTTAATGATTTTTAATTGGTCAATGAAATTATCGAAATTTAGAATATTTAGAGAATTCGATTTTTTGATCCTAGGTCTCTTAACGTTTGACAAGTGGACTTTGCTTACTTGATTGTGATGTTTGGTTTCTATTTCTGCCGTTCTATAATTAGGATTTACAATTTTAATCTTCTCTTTTTTATATTTATTTTTGGTCTTTGCTTGCTTTTGTTTGTTCTTAATAAAAATATCTTCGGGAATTTGGGGAACCTCTTCACGGGTTACATTACGTTTTTCAATAGCTTGACTTTTATTTAAATTAATAGTTTCATTAATCTTTTCATATAATAATTTTACTTTATTTCTATGCACTTGAACATAATTATTTATAAGGATAGTTTCTAAATTAACGTCTAACATTGATTTATTGTCTATATCTCCAGAAATAATTTCAGAGGGTTTCAGTTTAGTAGTGGAATGTATAGAGTTATTATAAGCGAGGATGGCATAAAGGACTTTAATTTCGATGGGTTCATTTTTGAATAAGGTTTGATTATTTAACAGTCTTATATGTTCGATTATTGTCGAATGTACACGCTCGACAATTCCATTAGATTCGGGGTGTTGTGAGCTGATAAAGTGCAATTTAATTTTGTGTACTTCCAGGAGTTCCCTAATTACTGTATTTTTAAACTCAAGATGATTATCTGAAACGATTAGGTCCGGGATGATATGATGGCAGAAGAATTTAATTAAATTTGTTGCTATTTCAATGCCCTGGTATGAATTTAGTTTATATAATTGAGTATATTTTGAGAATGAATCGATGATGGTAAGGAATTTTATATTTTCTAGTGCGATACAATCTATATGGACTATTTCAAATGGTCTAATGGCCGTAGGAGTATTACTGAATTTTAATTTTAGGGGTTTTCGATCATATTTTGAGACTAGGCAAACTTCACAGTTATTTATGTATTCTTTTTAGTTTTAATTCAGTTTCATCGATGCCTCGATGATTTGTTTTTCCCTCATGGTAATTTTGGATAATTTCAAATATATCGTTATTATTTTCAACGTCTGTAAGCAAATTATTACATTTAGTCATTTTAAGTTCTGAATTTTTTAAATAATTTTGGAGAACGCTACTGAATTTTTCGTAAATAGGACTTTTGAAGTATAGGTAATAATTTATTTTGGGGACAATATATTCTTTTACAAAACTAATGACTTCATTTACAAAATTTCTTTTAGAAAATTGATCATGTATTCGCATTTTTTTGTTATTAAATAAATTAGTCATTTTCGGTTTAGATGATGAATGTTCCACCTCTGTAATTATTATTTGATTGTCGCCTACGTTGACCGGTTTATCCGAAATGGGTATATTTACTATTGGGTGTTCTAAGCTGGAATGTATGGTCGCGCCATCATTTTCGTCAATATGTACGTGCGTGTTTTCTGCGGGTTCTACTATTAGGGATGATGGATTATCATCAACAATTTGGTTTAACGGTTCGTTTTTTAAATCTTCAAAATTTTTTAAATAGTTTTCAAGGTTGGGTGCATATTCCTCATTAATATTTAATTCAATTCGGGACAAAGCATCTGCATTTCTATTTAATGTTCCTTTTTTATAAACGATAGTATAGTCAAATTCGGAGAGTTTGAGCCAGGTGGAGGCTAATTTCGAATTAGGTTCCTTAATGGACATTTTTTATTTAATTATTTATTTATTTATTTATTTATTTATTTATTTATTTATTTATTTATTTATTTATTTATTTATTTATTTATTTATTTATTTATTTATTTATTTATTTATTTATTTATTTATTTATTTATTTATTTATTTATT
Organism: Ontholestes murinus; assembly: GCA_963969525.1. Taxonomy (NCBI): domain Eukaryota; kingdom Metazoa; phylum Arthropoda; class Insecta; order Coleoptera; family Staphylinidae; genus Ontholestes; species Ontholestes murinus. Next base: position 31,509 of record CAXAKX010000459.1, on the reverse strand, counting down.
TATTTATTTATTTATTTATTTATTTATTTATTTATTTATTTATTTATTTATTTATTTATTTATTTATTTATTTATTTATTTATTTATTTATTTATTTATTTATTTATTTATTTATTTATTTATTTATTTATTTATTTATTTATTTATTTATTTATTTATTTATTTATTTATTTATTTATTTATTTATTTATTTATTTATTTATTTATTTATTTATTTATTTATTTATTTATTTATTTATTTATTTATGTAAGTTCATCAGTTTAGAGTACGAAAAACTTTATGCACTAAATCTACAGAAGAACTGTGTGGAATTATTTTAATTTTTAATATTTTATTGCATATAAGATTTTTTTATTAAAAGTTTATAATACTAAATAAAGATATTAATTTATTAACATTTTCATCGTTGATTTAAAATTAAGGACTTATTATTCCTGTTGTTTAGTTTAGAGACATTTCGGTCGGGATTTAGTTTAATGACATCTCGGTCGAATTTTGTAGTTTAAGGACTTTTCGGTCCCGATTTTTATCTGGACCAGTTTTCATTTGTTTTTTCCTAAATTTAAATTTGAATTTGTATTTATTTTTCCTCTAATCATGCCAATGTATTGGCTGACATGTTTTGATTACCTTGATCGTAATTATTATAACTATTATTAACAATGTTTTTATTGGCTTTAGTATGTCTTTTTGTTTAATATATTATAATTATGTCTATCAACCGTTTTAATACCTTTGCTTTTATTGGGTTTGTTATTATTATTATTATTACTAATTTTACCTTTCTTATTTTCTTTAATTAAGTTAATATTACTTTTTTTCTTATTACTATTCTTATTTATCACTTTTAATTTATCACTGTTAGGTGTATACTCGTTATTATTGTTATCTACACTAATTTGAAATACTTTCTTATTTTTGGCGGGCACTAATATTCGCTTAGTGACACGCGTAATGGGTTTACTTTTAATATCACTATTATAATTATAATTATTATTATTATCTTTATTATAAATGTTATCACATGTTAAATTATTTGAGTTGCTTAATATTGTTTGGTTTCCGAGGCTATTTATTCTAAAAAATTATCCGTACGTTTTTCATTATTTCCATAATCATATTATTATCTACTGCGCGAGAATGTCCGGGCTCATCAAGGTTGTAGAGCCTCGGTGTGTTGGTGTAGGTCGTGGAGACCGACATTGGCGTTGGCTCTGGTAGCCTTTGTGAAATTTGCTGAGGCGGTTGATTGAAATTGGAATTAAATTGATTATGATTTCTTTGCATATTAGGATTATAATTATTATCGTACCGCGGACGTTTATTTGGAGAAAAATTATTACTAAATGGCTTATTAAATTTTTGAGGTTTACCGAATACTTGTCTATAAGTCGGAAACTGTTGTTGCGGTTGTGATCGAAATTGAAGATTGACTGGTTGACTTGGGAAATTCTGTTGATTCAGAGTTTGATTATTTTGTCTATTATTAAAATTTTGGAAATTTGTTCGTTGTTGAAAATTTTGTCTGTTAAAATTATTATTGCGGTTAAAATTGTTATTATTATTGAAATTAAAAACATTAACAGGTTCAAGAGAATTTTGGAAATTGTTTTCCTCTATGAGATAATTAATAGCTTCTTCGAGTGTTGCCAGGTCGCGTAATCTTATAACGCTCTGAATATTACCGCGAATGCCACGGAGAAAAGTTTTTAACGCCAACTCATCGTAACCATTTATATGCACGCGTTTTGTCGCGTCTGGCATGTCTATAGCGGACATGGAATTAATTTTTAAAACTAGCCTACTTCGCAAAACTTGAATTCGTTCGCCGAAATCGAGATATTTTTCATTTCTTAGTGGTTTCAAATTGATTAAATCTTGTACTAGACAATAATAACTACGAAGGTCACCGAACCTCTGTCTAAGGTGGTTCCTAAAATCTGGCCATGTATTGAGTTCTGTGCGCGAACCTATTGCAATCAACGCACGATCCTTTAATTTACTGACAATCGCGTTTATTAAATAAGTATTTATAAGTTCATTATTTAAAGGCCTAAACTGGGCTAATACGTCTTCATACCGTGAAATGAAAATTTCTACTAATTCATTACTTCCGTCGAAGGAAGGGATTGTGTCAACGTTCAGTTTAAGTAAATGGTAATTTACGTTTTCCATTTCGTTTAAATTTAAGTTATCGACTTTATTAATTAATTCTTCTATAAGAAAATTTACGGGAGAATGTACGCGGGTTGTAGAAAGTATTATGGGAGAAAAACTTGAGTCCGAATCCGAATCACTGTAGTACATAAAATATCGCGAAACAAAAGCCTCTAAAAAAGATGTGTCTTATTACGGGATGATCACTCTGTCCATATGCCTGATATGCCTTCAGGGATGCTGTGGAACTGGTGATGCCGTCTCTCGATGCTGCTGCCCTTGGAGCTGTGTTCTTCGATGTCTGGAAGACCCCTTGGTGCGGAAGGGACGGAGATGATTTTAGGTCTCTGATTAATTGTTGGGACAAACGAAGCCTTGATATTCCCTCGGGACTTCTTCAGAGAATCCTACCGACTGTGCCAATTATATTTTCGTGGTCGAACTTTGTGTTTTTAAAAACTGTTTATTTCCGAATTCTATGATACATTAAGCGATTTAGATTTAGACTTGTTACAATTAATTACTACATTTAAATAACGACTGACAATAATGCCGACTGGCGTGGTAAAGGCTTGAATAATAATAATAGTAATGCTGGAGAGCCTTAATGCTACTCCTATTTATATAATATAAACTAACAGCTAAGCATAAAAACATCTCGCGGAAATTACTCCGCACATGGATAAGCATAAAATAAGCGACTAAACATAATATAGAAATATGCATAATTAAACAATAGGATTAATTTATGATAAACAATTAATAGTCTTTTGTGGACGACAGGTAACTTATATGTTTTTCGTACATAGGTACCGAATAACGGCAGAAATTATTTTTATTATATTAAAGTATAATTTTCGTTAATTCGCTTACACGATACGAAAGGACACATCGGCTAGTGGAAATAAAGCGGACCGAAGTTAAAACGTTCGACTTTAGGTTTTTCGCGCACCGGTACCGAATAACGCTTTTAGCATCGTGCACACCGACCGACCGCCACATACAAGTTTTTCGCACGCCCGTACCGAATATCGCTTTTAGCATCGTGCACACCGACCGACCGCCTCATTTATATATTTTTAGTACATAGGTACCGAATAACGGCAGAAATTATTTTTATCATATTAAAATTTAATTTTCGTTAATTCGATTACACGATACGAAAGGACACATCGGCGAGTGGAAATAAAGCGGACCGAAGTTAAAACGTTCGACTTTAGGTTTTTCGCACACCGGTACCGAATAACGCTTTTAGTATCGTGCACACCGACCGACCGCCGCACAGTGTGCCAAATCCGAGCGCGATCGCCAGGGGGGGTTTTGAGGAAAAAAAATTAAATTGAAAATTTCGAAAAAAAAAACATATCCACTCGTTTGTAGATACATGAAACCCTTTAGATCTTGCATATTTATATTTTTTAACCCTCTATATTATTCGCAATTAACGATTAAACTTGATCGATTTAGAAAACATCAATTTTACAGCATTTCACGCGCAATGTTAAATAATTTATTACATAGATTGTAGATGTACTATCAATATAATATTATACACAATTGTTTATAATATAATACTGTATGTTATAGTTATAAAATCATGTCTCTAAATATTTTAGAATAAGAGCTAAACATTTTTGAATATGAATAATATTTTAAATATAAATTTTAACTTTAGATAGAGTTATATAAAAAATTAAAACTCGATGAGGTTTGGGAGTATCACCAAAAATTAGTTCAATGTTCAATATTAAAGTAATTTTTGGTGATATTTTTAGACCTCATCCAATTGACACTTTTTATATAACAATTTCTAAAATTAAAATTTATATTTAAAATATTATTCATGTTCAAAAATTTGAACTTTCGTTCCAAATTATTTAGAAACTTGATTTTTTACTTATAGTATACAGTATTATGTTATAAACAATTAAGTATCCTTATCAGTTTCTTCCTCTTCAGTGTCATATCGTGTCATAACTACCTAGAGACGCTAAAATTTTTATTATTTGTGAAATGGACACAAGTGGCACTGACTACGAATTGACTGATGATGATACTAACAATTTTCCATTTTAAATAAGTAAGTAAATCAGACATTACAAAATAAATAATTTCGTTCTACAATATCAGACAAATTTTATAAATTTTCTGTAACTGCCCTATTGTTTTTTAAATATTTACAAGTGCGTTTAAGTGCGTCTTTATTTTATGTTTATGCGTGCTGCTTGAAAATAGTGCGCTCGACTCCGCGACACTGCATACGGGTTCGCTTGACTCAATTTTGATAGGTAGCGCCGAATATAAAAATCAAAAAGTCCAAAAATATGCAAGAGTGGAGATACGAAATTTTAAGGGCAGTTAGAGAAAACATTGAACTAATTTTTGGTGATACTCCCAAACCTGATCGAGTTTGAATTTTTTATATAACTCTATCTAAAGTTAGAATTTATATTTAAAATATTATTCATATTCAAAATGTTTTAACTTTTATTCCATAATAGTTAGAGACATGATTTTTTAACCATAACGGACCGTATTATGTTGTAAACAATTGTGTATAATATTATATTGATAGTACATCTAGAACCTATGTAATAAATTATTTAACATTGCGCGTGAAACGCCGTAAAATCGTTGTTTTCTAAATCGATCAAGTTTAAGCGTTAATTGCGAATAACATAGAGGATTTAAAAATATAAATATGCAAGATCCAAAGGGTTTCATGTCTCTACAATCGAGTGGATATGTTTTTTTTTTCGAAATTTTCAATTTATTTTTTTTTCTTCAAAACCCCCCCTGGCGCTCGCGCTTGGATTTGGCACACTGTGCGCCGCATACAAGTTTTTCGCACGCCCGTACCGAATAACGCGTTTAGCATCGTGCACACCGACCGACCGCCTCATATATATATTTTTCGTACATGGGTACCGAATAGCGGCAGAAATTATTTTTATTATATTAAAATTTAATTTTCGTTAATTCGCTTACACGATACGAAAGGACACATCGGCGAGTGGAAATAAAGCGGACCGAAGTTAAAACGTTCGACTTTAGGTTTTCCGCGCACCGGTACCCAATAACGCTTTTAGCATCGTGCACACCGACCGACCGCCGCATACAAGTTTTTCGCACGCCCTTACCGAATAACGCTTTTAGCATCGTGCACACCGACCGGCACATACCTAAAGCGTCCCCAAATATTTTTCGTCTCAAGTTTCGTTACATGTATTTGATGGTGTGAACAAGTGTAAACAAGTCATAAATTTTGTTCGGCCGGGATGGATTTGTGGCCTCGGCTTTTTTTACCGTACACATCTGGTATCGGGCCTACTCGATATTAGAAGAAGAAAAAAGGGACCGTTTAAGTGCCGAGTATTAATACAATGCAATTTTTATTTTTATATGCTAGTAAATTTAAAATTGCATTTACTATTATATGGGTAGAAATTAATTCTTTCTTTTTTCATTAAAAAAATGTAATAATAGTATATGTATAATATTATGTTCTTTGCATTATTAAATAAAATCATCAACGATAACGAAGAATATATAATTAATACTTTAAAGCCGTTTTAATTATATTAAATTAATAGATACAAATAAAACAGTATTCTTAACAAATTTATACAATTTTACTTTCATTCATGTTATACATTATTCAATTTGTATTTTCTTCAAACAAACTAATAATTTTAAATTACTTCAATTGTATATAAAATATAATACTAAAGGGTGCTATACTATATTGAAATATAAAATGAGAAAATATAATTGGTATATTTTTGAATTTTCGAGCGGAACAATTTGATGGGCATAGCATTTTTTTGTTGTACACACCTGTTATATAGGTAACTTAATTAAAAAATTACCGAGTAAGGTTTTTTATTATATACCATTTGATTCTGGGATCTTAACGGCGTTCACTTCGTGGTACATTTCAAATCTAAGAATAAAGAAAACACTTTCACTTTCTTATACCACTTTAAATTTTATTTTCAGTGACCAGTTTCGACCACACGGTAAACATTATCAAACTAACTTCAATCAAACATAGTTTGATAATGATTACTGTGTAGTCGAAACTAGTCACTGAAAATAAAATTTAAAATGGGATAGAAAAGTAAAAGTGTTAATTTAATTTCACGTGTATTTTCCGTTTTTATTTAATTTTGTACTAAATTTTATTCGGTTAAGACGTTTAAATAAAAATACATTAATATTATTGTTGTTATTATTATAATCCAATTCAATATATTGTATGAAATATGTTAATTAAAGATTAACATCTAAAATATTGTACTAAAAAACGAATTTTGTATACTTATTTGTTCAAATTAAATAAAGCAAAAAG
>CAXAKX010000459.1:0-20000 GCA_963969525.1 Ontholestes murinus | reverse complement strand
AGGACTCTTATTCTCCAGTCTCGTTCTTCTGGAGTCTGTGTCCTTGCTTCATCTACCACGATCTTTGGAACCGCTTCTATGTCGACCCTAGGGATATCGGGTTCGGCCTGTGCACCTGCGTGTTCCACTTCGACGTTCGTTTCCTTAGCGAGTAAATCCCTGTAAGATTTCTCCCGTCGCTTATCCCTGATCTGCTTTGCAGTCAGCGACCCCCCTAGTACGGTTGCCATCCTCGGGGCTATTCTGGAGTCCCCAGCGAATTCTGACTCCAGTGCGATCATGGTCCTGACAATGTCAATGCTAAAAACCTTCCCATCTCTTATGGTTTCAGCTTTAAAAGATGTTGTGGCTGCCCTCTCTGTGTTCCGTCTTTCAGGATCGCATGAACGCTGGTGGGATGATAGTCCCCTTTTTGTTTTGAATGCCCGCGCGCATTTTTTGCAGCGCTTTACCCGCCCCTCGTCAGGTTCATCGTTGGCCAATTGGTTTAGTACGGGGCCAGGGGCTGCTGGGCACTACGGTGTATGGCAGAGCGCTCAGTGTTTCTTGGCATATGTCTTGCGGCACATAAAACACTGGAAGTTCACCAAAATCTGTGGATGCAACTCCCTCATGTGTCGCAACTCATCTGTCAAGCTAAGTGCTAAATAGTTACCCTTCGCAGCTTTGAGACATATGCTGCATGATCTGTCGGTGAAGGGTAACTCCAGGTATAGTACGGTTGGATTGCTTGTATCAGTTTCCAGTATCGTGTCATTATTTCGTTCGCCATTTTTATTCATACTTATGACCTCTACACCGTTACCGGCCGCAAGGAGGTCGGTTGCGTTCGGATCCGAGGCTTTGTTATTTGAGCTGTCCATTCATACAGTGGTGGACTTTGCCTGTCCACCTGAGGCGCCCGTTGGTCCGATCTCCTATTTGGCGGGTCTTCGCTCAGAGTGCCCTCTTCACTTCGTTGCGCCGGCGGGCTTCAGATGAGGCGGGCGGTGTTGGTTTCCCCTAGTTCGGTCTAGTGGTTGCCTCCCTCAGCCCAGCTCACCCTACACCTCTGTTTCAGCGGAGGCACGTTAAGAGCATTGTTGGGTTTGGCCCTTGCCCGGTGGTGTCTAGAGTCAGTTGGCATCCCCTCATCGCCCTCTAGAGGTACATTGCGTAACTTAGAGTTCGATGTTTGGCGGAGGGGATCATGGGTCCTACCCGCTCAGTGTGCGTTCGGAGTTATGCCTTCCGCTCGACAGAGCTTCGTGTGCTTCAACGCAGCGGGTACCTCGTGAAGGTGAAGTTGTCTTGGATGTGTGTGTTGCGCTTCAACGTCCCTTACGCACTAGCCACCGGGTTGTCCGGACCGATCCGAGAGTCATAGTTACTCCCGCCGTTTACCCGCGCTTGCTTAAATTTCTTCACGTTGACATTCAGAGCACTGGGCAGAAATCACATTGCGTCAACAACCGCTTGGGCCATCGCAATGCTTTGTTTTAATTAGACAGTCGGATTCCCCACAAGTCCGTGCCAGTTCTGAGCTTACCCTTGAATGCCTCGCAGCAAGGAAGTTCCGCGGGAGGCCAAGGCACGGGACCGAGCTCGGATCGGCGCGTTCCTTCGCCCAGGCCCGGCACGTCAGCCAAGACCCCCTTCCCGACCAAGCCCGACACGCGCCGGTCCTCAGAGCCAATCCTTATCCCGAAGTTACGGATCCAATTTGCCGACTTCCCTTACCTACATTATTCTATCGACTAGAGGCTGTTCACCTTGGAGACCTGCTACGGATATGGGTAAGAACCTCATACAGAAAAGAAAACTCTCTCCGGATCTGCCGACGGCGTCTCCAGGTCATTTTGGGTTGCCCCGACGAACTCTCTTGCGAGGGCACGACTTATTAACGGTTCCGCTGCCGGGTTCCGGAATAGGAACCGGATTCCCTTTCGCCTGTTGGGTGTGATTTTCATCAACAATGTAACATGTTATAAATAAATGTCATCGCCATTAAGATACACCAACATCAACAGCGGCTTTCGCCTAGGGCTAAGGATCGACTGACTCGTGTGCAACAGCTGTTCACACGAAACCCTTCTCCACGTCAGTCCTCCAGGGCGTCGCTGGAGTATTTGCTACTACCACCAAGATCTGCACCGACGGCGGCTCCAGACGGGCCCACGCCCAATCCTTCTGCGCACACCGCCGCGACCCTCCTACTCGTCAGAGCTTCATGGTGGGACACGAGTGGCCGTACACCGCACATGCCGCTGACGGTCGATTATAAGCATAACGCTTTAGCGCCATCCTTTTTCAGTAACTTCGTCAGGTGAGTTGTTACACACTCCTTGGCGGATTCCGACTTCCATGGCCACCGTCCTGATGTCTTAAGTTACCAACACGTTTCATGGTATACCATAAGCGTTAATTTAGGCGCTTTAACTCGACGTTTGGTTCATCCCACAGCGCCAGTTCTGCTTACCAAAAGTGGCCCACTTGGCACTCTGATCCGATCTCGCAGCTTCATCGTTTGAGCAAGCCGGAGATCTCACCCATTTAAAGTTTGAGAATAGGTTGAGGTCGTTTCGACCCCAATGCCTCTAATCATTCGCTTTACCGGATGAGACTCGCTCACCGGAGCGCCAGCTATCCTGAGGGAAACTTCGGAGGGAACCAGCTACTAGATAGTTCGATTGGTCTTTCGCCCCTATACCCAGTTCCGACGATCGATTTGCACGTCAGAATCGCTACGGACCTCCATCAGGGTTTCCCCTGACTTCGTCCTGACCAGGCATAGTTCACCATCTTTCTGGTCCCAGCATGTACGCTCTTGGTGCGCCTCAGCTCGCAATGAGCACGAGACGCCCCGGGAGTGCAGCGCGGGATCGTAGTCCCGCACGTCTTCCCTAGGCACGCGCTAGGCACGGCCTTCACTTTCATTACGCCTTTAGGTTTCGCTAAGTCCCAATGACTCGCGAACATGCTAGACTCCTTGGTCCGTGTTTCAAGACGGGTCCTGGAAGTACCCAAAGCTAAAGCGTCGCCGACGGGCGTATAAACGGATTCTGTCTTAGGACACCGTCGCCAGCAGTCGAACGGGTCCGGCGGAGTCGAGGCACGAGTCCCCAGACGCCCACCAGATATCCGCAAGCACTTGCGACGGGCCGGACGCGAATTAAATATCGCGGCCCCGCGCCACTGCTATACCGTCGGGCGAGCAGGCCGGGAGACGGGGGTCCGAACGGAAACGGCCCGAAAGCGCCACTCGGTCTCCACCCCGATCCTTAGGCCTGCACCCAACGGGTCGCGACGTCCTACTAGGGGAGAAGTGCACGAGTTCGTCACCCAGAAAACAGAGAGAGGACGGAGTGATTGTCGGACCGAGGTCCGTGACCGTCTCACAAGCGCCCAACACTCCAGAGCAGACGAGACACGCTGAATCTCCCCATTCGACCTTTCGGGTTTCTCAGGTTCACCCCTGAACGGTTTCACGTACTATTGAAATCTCTCTTCAAAGTTCTTTTCAACTTTCCCTCACGGTACTTGTTCGCTATCGGTCTCGTGGTTATATTTAGCCTAAGATGGAGTTTACCACTCACTTAGGGCTGCACTCTCAAGCAACCCGACTCTGAGGAGAGATCCTCTTGCTGTCGACGGCGATCGCTACGGGCCTGGCACCCTCTATGGGTAGTGGCCCCGTTCAACAAGGACTTGGACAACCTCAGGATGACGGATCCTCCCTAACACCACATTTTCCGGCGACAACGCGTAAGACGGCCGCGGGATTCAGTGCTCGGCTTTTCCCTGTTTGCTCGCCGCTACTAAGGGAATCCTGGTTGGTTTCTTTTCCACCGCTTAGTAATATGCTTAAATTCAGCGGGTACTCCCACCTGCTCTGAGGTCTGAATCAAATATAATAAGAGAGTGCGGCGCGGAACGCTCAAACGCGTAAACACACGGTGTACACGCACGGCCAGACATCCTTAGAATTATATATATATATAATATATAATTTCTAGGAAACGACGATCGGTGTTCTCCGCGGACGAACTTCACGACCGTCACATCGCCTCCTCTCGAGTGTGTGTTTCTCGAGACGTCGACGACGATCATCTCGTCTGTACGCCGGTAAGGACGACTTCACCTCTCTCTAGCGTGTTAACCCAAGCGAAAACAAGGTTCGCTCGTTCGTTTAGTCAAACTACAGTTTTTGATTTAAGAGGACGGATCTTTCGTCGTTCGTAAAAACCAACGACGAAAAACAGCGAACCTCCAATTTGGTCCAGATATTCCCCACAAACGCACATCACACACATCACGAGCGTTTTTCAGCGCGAAAGTGCCACGGGCAGTGCGTTAGAGAACCGGACAGTGTTGGAAATAGAAACGACCATCAGCCAGGAATGGTCCAGGAACAGTATCCAAGGACCGCAATGTGCGTTCGAAATGTCGATGTTCATGTATCCTGCATTACACAATAAGACGCGCAATTAGCTGCGTTCTTCATCGACCCACGAGCCAAGTGATTCACTGTTCAGGGTAGTGTACTAGAGCGTTTTGAGAAACGAGTCAGAAGCAAACCTCCGATCTTGTATTCTACAACACTTGGTGACTGACATTATTTTTAATGTGTGAAATATGTGCGTGCACGTACTACTAGTAGGTGTGTGACTAGTCGTGTATTCCTTGGAATCGTCGTCTCGAATCGCCGAACAAGCGTGCGTTCGTGAGTATACTGGCACAGGACCGCCCCGCGCACTCGGCGCGGTTGGTTATTACACCGGCGATGACCAAGTGTGCGCGTGTTTGTGTACAACACTCACCGCTTGTGTCCGGGCGAACGGTACTACTGATACCGGACCACGACTCCGACACATCCCCCAAATACTAACTGCGCATATACTTTTTCTCCAACAGGCGGATACTATTGTGTTATCGTCGTAAACAGAAAAATTGTCGACATTTTCGAGAAATAAAGTGTGGCCGGGCGAAATACATTCAAAACCCATTTTACAGTTAAATTTACAGGGCCGAAGTGCACGCGGAGACGAAGGAGGGTCGGTGCCGCACCACGGCCAAGCGGGAGGCCCGTGAGCGCCTCATGGCCAGATGGCAGTCCAGATGGGATGAGCGGGATGAAGTCAAGGGGATCTGGACGCGGACCCTCATTCCGAACGTTGAAGAGTGGACAAATAGGAGGCATGGCACAATGGACTACCATTTGACACAGATGCTATCCGGACACGGGTGCTTCATGGAGTACCTGTGCCGGATTGGGAAGTCTGAAGGCGAGGGGTGCAAGTGGTGCCCCAGCCCGAGAGACACGGCGCGCCACACCCTGCTTGAATGCCCCGAGTGGCAGGAAGAGAGATCGGAGATGTGGGAGGCGATCGGAGTGGCGGACGAGCCTGAAGCCATCGTCGGACGAATGCTCGAACGTGAAGAGAGCTGGGCGTCTGTCACGAGGTACGCGAGGGCGGTCCTCCTACGGAAGGAGACGCTGCCCCGCGAGCTAACAACAGGATGAAGCAGGACGAGGCCAGGCTAACATCAGCGGCATTCACTAACAAAATGCCGCAGCCTGCTACCCCGAGGTAATGCTCATTGCGGTTCCGGGGTAGCCCATGTACAGGCAGAAGGGGGTTTTTAGTGGGTCGGTCAGTCCACCAGACCATCCCCACACTACCACGCCATCCTGGCGGCGTGGTGTCTGATGCTCGGATGAGCGTGCAGATTTTCCCCCTTCCCCAAAAAAAAAAAAAAAAAAAAAAAAAAAAAAAAAAAAAAAAAGGTAAATTTACACAGTGAAGCGTTATAAAACAACCGTAACAAAACCAGGGTGCCCGGAACAAACAGATGACGGATCTCGGCAATTCGAGATGCGAACACCCAACGTGTGTTGTCTCGACATATGTCTTCGTACATATCGCACAATGTATATTAATATATATATATATATATATATATATATATATATATATATGTATTATATGTAAATGCAAGGTGACGGATCTCTCGTCGATAAGATACATATACAACGCACATTATTATCGTGTTTGTTGTATTTTCTCGAATCTCGAGATGCGAACACCCAGTGCCACACCGCATTAAACATTTCAGATGGCGGGTGACTGAGGACCGCTCGGCCTTTCTACGGGCGATCCCAAGACGCAGCACGTGTACGCGTACGTATATCGTCCGTGATCATTTTTGTTTGTGCTACTATTTATTATTTGTATATGTATATACCGGGTGTCTCAGACCACCCGTACCAGCCTTTTATTTTGTCAACGCTTGGACGAATGTGACTGGGACAAAAAATTTCATTACCAAAGTGAACCCAAGGAATCCACTGATGAGTTTATTTTTTACCTGAATAATCCGGAAGTACCCGGAAGCGGAAGTAACTTCAAAATTTCAAATAGCAACATAGGTCGAGTATGGTATTAATTGATAGGTCTTTTTAAAAGAAACAACTTTTATTAAAATGTTTTTTTAATATTTTGCATATTTACAAAAATAAACGAAAAAAACTAAATTGAAAATTAGTTATCCATTCAACACTAAATTTCCTCTAGTAGGCTTTGCTTTTTTGTTAGAATAACAATTTGTATATGTGTTAATATTGCAAATATTCTTACATGATTCTTCGTATTATTCCCCAATACTTTCCTTGGGTAATATGTTATTTTCTACACTCAGGTGAGAAGAATTCCTCTTATTCAAAACTATTATTATTTTATTATTATTTTGAAATGGATGGCTTCTATATTATGTGTCTCAGACCACACGTACCAGACTTTTATTTCGACAAACACAAAATACCAATTGTTTCAAAGTATTTTATTTAATAATTCAAATAAGAGTGTGAAAGTAAAGAAAATGATAATTAAAACAACTATTCAATTATTGATGGTATGTTTAAATTGCCTTCCTTCTTGATTAATGCATCTTTGTAGCAGATTTCGAACGTCGTTGACGGCCCGTAGTATCTCATCTTCCCTAAGTGAACGGCAGACATTCCGTATCCTCTTCTTCATATTATCCCTCGTGGTTGGAAGCTCTTTATAGACTAAGTCTTTGATACGTCCCCACAAGAAGAAGTCAAGAGGCGTTATGTCAGGAGAACGAGGTGGCCATGGAAATGCTCCTAGCCTTCCAATCCATCGACCGTTGATCGCCTGATCAACGGTTTAACGAGAAACTCTTGCGTAATGAGCTGGGCAACCATCTTGTTGCAAATACATTGTTAAACGTGTTGCATATGGAACGTCATCTAGAAGGTCAAAAAGATTATTTTCTAAAAAATCAGCGGTTTTAACTCCGTTTAATGAACCATCGAAAAAATGCCGACCAATTATTTGGTTTTCTAAAATACCACACCAAACATTAAGGGTCCACACGTGTTGATTATCAACTTCTCTTAACCAATGAGGGTTTTTATTACTCCACTAGTGAGCATTATGTAAATTAACAACTCCGTTGCTTTTGAATGTCCCGCTCTTCAAGTTTCTGGTGTAGAGAGATATGATATGGATGGAATTTGTTTGTTTTTAAAACTCTCCAAGCAGTGGAGCGACATATTCCAGCATAGATTTCAATTCTTCTAGTAGAGATGTTCGGTTCCAATTGCTGCAAGAATATCTGATATTCTTTCATCTTGTACACGTTTTCTGATACTTCGACCTTTGTTGTGGCTGGGCTGTAGCTTACCAGTTGTTTTAACTTGTTCTGCAAGGAGCCGAATAACATTTTTTGACTGATTGGCTCGTTGAGAGTATCCTTCAGCATAAATTCGCTCATTAGCACGATAGTTTTGGCCGCATTCATCTAATATCATCAGCACATCAAAACCTCAGAGGTTTGTAAAAACCATGTTGACACATTCAATACTTTGATAATAATAATTTATTTTACTTCAAATATTAACGAACGTCAATTATTTTGACATAACAAAAAAACAAAGCCTACTTGAGAAAATTTAGTGTTGAATGGATAACTAATTTTCAATTTAGTTTTTTTCGTTTATTTTTGTAAATATGCAAAATATTTAAAAAAACATTTTAATAAAAGTTGTTTCTTTTGAAAAGACCTATCAATTAATACCATACTCGACCTATGTTGCCATTTGAAATTTTTAAGTTACTTCCGGTTCTGGGTACTTCCGGATTATTCCGGTAAAAAATAAATTCATCAGTGGATTCCTTGGGTTCATTTTGGTAATAAAAATTTTTTTCCCAGTCACATTCGACCAAGCGTTGTCGAAATAAAAGGCTGGTACGGGTGGTCTGAGACACCCGGTATATAATATTATCTCTCTGGTGGTTACAATCGGTATTTTATTTAAAATAAATATGTTTGTTATAACGGATGACGGACCGCGCGCGCGCCCATACAGAATGCATCCGTAGTAAGGCGGCGCGATGCGAGCATCCCTCTGGAAGAATGGGACATATAAGGCGACTCCCAAAACTTCAGTGTCTTTTTGTGTTTCTGTCAACAGACGACGGATCAGCCACACGAATCAACCGAGATCGGATATATCATATCTGGGATGATATCGTCGATCGGTCGGTCAAATCGAGAGAGATGCAAACGTCCGGTTCGTATATAGAGTACACACACACGCGGTGTGTTGTGTGTGTACAAAAATTCAGTGTGAATAATACGCTTCGATGCATCAGTTCTACGTATATAAATATACGAGTTTTTCAGATGCGAGAAGCCGAACGTTAGATCGTCAGTGTATCTGTTTCGCGTACACACATATATATTTTGCGACACAAAAATACGTTAATGATCCTTTCCAGGTTCACCTACGGAAACCTTGTAACGACTTTTACTTCCTCTAAATGATCAAGTTTGGTCATCTTCCCAGCAACATCGACGAACGTCGAAACGTCACCGAGTACCGGTCCGAAGACCTCACTAAATCATTCAATCGGTAGTAGCGACGGGCGGTGTGTACAAAGGGCAGGGACGTAATAAACGCGAGCTTATGACTTGCGCTTACTGGGAATTCCTCGTTCATGGGGAACAATTGCAAGCCCCAATCCCTAGCACGAAGGAGGTTCAGCGGGTTACCCGGACCTTTCGGCCAAAAAGGACACGATGTCTCCTTCAGTGTAGCGCGCGTGCGGCCCAGAACATCTAAGGGCATCACAGACCTATTATTGCTCATTCTCGTGCGGCTAAAAGCCACTTGTCCCTCTAAGAAGAATTTATTGTACGCCGACAGTAAAAACCAAACGAGCGGCACGCACGACCGTGACGATACCGACGCCGATCTTTTCGATGTCGAAAGTACGCCTAGTTAGCAGGCTAGAGTATCGTTCGTTATCGGAATTAACCTGACAGATCACTCGACCAACTAAGAACGGCCATGCACCACCACCCACCGAATCAAGAAAGAGCTCTCAATCTGTCAATCCTTCCGGTGTCTGGGCCTGGTGAGGTTTTCCGTGTTGAGTCAAATTAAGCCGCAGGTTCCACTCCTGGTGGTGCCCTTCCGTCAATTCCTTTAAGTTTCAGCATTGCAACCACACTTTCCCCGGAACCCAAAAGCTTTGGTTTCCCGGAAGCTGCCCGCCGAGTCATCGGAGGAACGTCGGCGGATCGCTGGCTGGCATCGTTTATGGTTAGAACTAGGGCGGTATCTGATCGCCTTCGAACGTCTAACTTTCGTTCTTGATCAATGAAAACGTTTTTGGCAAATGCTTTTGCTTTAGTCCGTCTTGCAACGATCCAAGAATTTCACCTCTAACGTCGTAATACGAATGCCCCCATCCGTTCCTATTAATCATTACCTCGGGGTTCTGAAAACCAACAAAATAGAACCGAAGTCCTATTTTATTATTCCATACACTAAGTATTCACGCGAAGTTTTAGCCTGCTTTAAGCACTCTAATTGGATGAGTCCTGTATCGTTATTTTTCGTCACTACCTCCCCGTGCCGGGAGTGGGTAATTTGCGCGCCTGCTGCCTTCTTTGGATGTGGTAGCCGTTTCTCAGGCTCCCTCTCCGGAATCGAACCCTGATTCCCCGTTACTTGTTACAACTATGGTAGGCGCAGAACCTACCATCGACAGTTGATAAGGCAGACATTTAAAAGATGCGTCGCCGGTGCGAGACCGTGCGATCAGCAATAAGTTATTCAGATTCAACAAGTTGTACGATGAACGGACTCGATGAACACCAAGAATAGGAGTGGAGAGACTCTCGGTCCACAACTCCGAAATGCATTAATATGGCATGAGAGAGAAGAGAAATTTTATAAATTTCACATCTCGCCAAGGCTTACACACACTACAAAAAACATCATTGTTCGTTAGATTGAAAATCATCGTCTCGGCCAAGGGGACCACGCGCTCGGGTCCCCCGAACGTCTGACTTTATGATGATATATATATTTCAATCAACATAAGTTTTCATTCTCGCTCGGAATTCGGTGAGTTATTGCATTTGAATTTTCACGGAGTTTTTACGCACCGCTACTTTAAAAATATTACATGTTCAGTCTACATGTTGCTCGCATAAGGGCCATACGCATAAACGAATATACGAAATGGGTCCCGCGAACGTGCTATTCGGACAGGTTCATACTACCTGTTAGAGTTTTCAACACCGAACTGTCCGGACACGGCGAGGCCGTGATTTTATATTCAACAGACGATAGAGATGCATATTTGTACAGAATAACGGCGAGAAATTATATTTTTATTTTTCCACTTAGCGCTGCCCGAAAATATCATTTGTGTGTGAAACAAGACGAAACGAAGCATAATACTAGACTTTATTTGCGTAAATCGAAAATTCGCTCATCGCACCGTGCACCACCATATATATGTCTCTCGCACACAGGTACCGAATAACGCTTTCGGCATCGTGCGCACCGACCGACCGCCGGATATAAGTTTTTCGCACGCCCGTACCGCATAACGCTTTTAGCATCGTGCGCGCCGACCGACCGCCTCATATATATGTTTCTCGTACATAGGTATCGAATAACGGCAGAAATTATTTTTATTATATTAAAATATAATTTTCGTTAATTCGCTTACACGATACGAAAGGACACATCGGCGAGTGGAAATAAAGCGGACCGAAGTCAAAACGTTCGACTTTAGGTTTTTCGCACACAGGTACCGAATAACGCTTTTAGCATCGTGCACACCGACGGACCGCCTCACATATATATTTTTCGTACATAGGTACGGAATAACGGCAGAAATTATTTTTATTTTATTAAAATATAATTTTCGTTAATTCGCTTACACGATACGAAAGGACATATCGGCGAGCGGAAATGAATGCGAACCGTGGTAAAAATTTCGAAATTATTTCGTGTCGATCGAAATTTTGCTTTTCGCACCGTAAACACCGACCGACCGCCGCACCAGGCATTCCTACAGAATGACTGTCGAAATTTCTTTTATCATTCGATAATATAATATTCGTTCGTTCACTCGCACGAAACGTAAGGAAAAAGGATCGACAAGCGGAAATAAATGCGAACCGTGGTAAAAGTTTCGGAATTATTTCTTGTCGAAATTTCGCTTTTAGCATCGTGCACACCGACCGACCGACCGACCGACACATATAGGTTTTTCGTACATAGGTACCGAATAACGGCAGAAATTATTTTTATTATATTAAAATATAATTTTCGTTAATTCGCTTACACGATACGAAAGGACACATCGACGAGCGGAAATGAATGCGAACCGTGGTAAAAATTTCGAAATTATTTCGTGTCGATCGAAATTTCGCTTTTCGCACCGTGCACACCGACCGACCGCCACAGCGGTACAGAATGACTGTCGAAATTTCTTTTATCATTTGATAATATAATATTCGTTCGTTCACTCGCACGAAACGTAAGGAAAAAAGATCGACGAGCGGAAATAAATGCGAACCGGGGTAAAAATTTCAAAATTATTCCGTGTCGATCGAAATTTCGCTTTTAGCATCGTGCACATCGACCCACCGGCCGCCACATATAGGTCTATCGCACACCGGTACCGAATGACCGTCGAAAGTTCTTTTAATATTTAATAATAATATAAAATTCGTCCATTCGCTCATTCGAAACGAAAGGAAACATTGGTGGTAAGTGTGAAAATTGCGAAATTTCACCACCACTCACGCCTTATTTAACATACATTCGTTACGGATATGGGTACAGAAAAACGGTCATTAATTAATTCACTTTACGTACCGAATAGCGGCCGCAGATGTGATCCCTATTCGTGTACCGAATAACGGTCGCAGATGTGATGCCTATTCGTGTACCGAATAACGGCCGCAGATCTGATGCATATTCGTGTACCGAATAACGCCTATCGGCCATTTTTAAAAATTATCGTTATCTATAGTAATTTTACCAGCATTATCATATCATATCATCAATTAATATTTTTATTTATTATTATATTATTGTTATTTTATGTTTAACTGCTGGATGAATAAAACTGGTATGATGGATGAAATATTTTATTAATTTATCAACATTTTTCGTTCGCAATAATTTTAGAACACCCACATTATTATTATTAATATATTATTTGTTAAAAAAAATGTGTACATATAATTTTCTCGTTCGTTGTTAAAATAAATTTTTGTGTTGTTAATAAAATAGGTGTACCTGCCGCCCATTAACTACAACTAAACTAATGTAAGAAGTAGTAATGGTTAGTCGCCTCTTTTTCTTCACACACAACACACAACACGTTCTTCTTTCACAACAACATGCGAGAAGATCGAACGAGATAGTCTCTGTGTGGTGTTTTTTTTTTTTTTGTGTGTGTCTCGCTCGATGATGAAAATATATTATGTGAACAGAGACCAACCCGACGATTTTTGGCGTCTGTGCTCTATACACACACATCATCCATCATCATCATCATCAAAAAAATTATCAATTTTATTAATTTCTTCAAAAAATAAATGAATGCATATTTTCGAGGTGAACGATCACGACGTACGTACGTACACGTACTTTAGTGCGCACATTGATGTACAACATGTATTTATCCGTATATGTTCGGGCGCTCGTTTATCACACACGGTTGTGTGCTGCGCGGCGTGTGTGTGCGTGTCCAAATAAGTCTGATTACTGGACACGAAGCAAGCCTATGCTCGTGTCACATGCAGACATACGTGCAAACAACATCAACAACGACAACAACAACACACGATGTGTGCGTGATGAGAAAACGACGGCGGCTCGAACGAATAAAACGATATGTATCATCGTCGTGCGCGACCAAAAAGTACATCATCATGTGTGTACATCGTGACGAATCCCCAAGCAAAGGGCAGAGTCTCAACAGATCGCAGCGTGGTAACTGCTCTACCGGGAACAACACCCTGCTAGGTACATAAGTCGTCTACAAACAATTCCGAATTCCGACATCGAAATATGGACCGATAGTCGACCTTTCGAGATGAGGCAAAGACGAGCCGAAATATCCGGTCGTCCGCCAGTCATCACAGTCAGGCAATTTAAGGGCCAGTGCGACGCGCGGTGCGAACACCGCACGCCTATTAAAGTCATATGGTTTAGAGCCTTTCGACTCCCGGAACTCCTAAAGGTATCGTTGCCTAATTTGACTAGACATGATACGGCCTTAGAGGCCTTCAGGCATAATCCCACGGATGGTAGCTTCGCACCACAGCCCGATCGAGTGAGTGCGTGAACCAAATGTCCGAACCTGCAATTCCTCTCGTACTGAGCAGGATTACTATCGCAACGACGAGTCATCAGGAGTGTAAAACTAACCTGTCTCACGACGGTCTAAACCCAGGCTCTTGCCTTGACTAATATCGCCTCGATTGTAGCCGCGTTGTATTCTAGGCCCACACGTCCCACCCATTGCTCGCATGCCGTCCATGCGTCTCGCCACGCTGCCTCTATCTTTTTGACCGAAGTTGCTGAGATCATAACGACTTGGTCGTCAGCGTACGCTTGCACGTGCGTTCCTGTC
This sequence comes from Ontholestes murinus, assembly GCA_963969525.1. Taxonomy (NCBI): domain Eukaryota; kingdom Metazoa; phylum Arthropoda; class Insecta; order Coleoptera; family Staphylinidae; genus Ontholestes; species Ontholestes murinus. The sequence continues at coordinate 6,039 of CAXAKX010000459.1, read as the reverse complement.
ACGTTACTGATTTCCCTAAAAGAGCCCTCCATGGCTATGAGCCATAGTACTGGCCCAGAGCACGACCCCTGCGGACAACCGCGATCTACTATTCTGGACGCCTTACCGCAGTACACCGTTCTGTACTTCAAAAAATCTATTGCTACCTTTCTCAGTCCGCTAGGGTAGCCTGGTGCCCTAATTTCATACCCCACGCTGTCATGCTCTATTGAGTTAAATGCGTTTTTAATGTCCAAAGATACAATTAAGCTGTGTACTCCTGACCGCTTGCTGTCTTTAATCCGCGCTACTAGCTTCCCTATCGCATCTTTTGTACTTCTACCGTACCTAAAACCATACTGATTCTCCGAGAATTTTCCTGACGTCTCCGCAAAGTGCTGCAATCGGCCCGCGATTACTTTGTCTAAAATTTTGCCTACTACCGGCAATAAACAAATCGGTCTGACCCCGCCTCTCGGTTTGGGTAACCATACAACCCTTGCATTTTTCCATACCGCTAGAAATACGCCGTACAACCAACAAGCATTTAGGATGTCTGTCAGTTCTTGCCCTCCTATTTCTACTATATACCTCAACGCCGCCGTTGGTATTCTGTCGCGTCCCGACGCTTTTTTAGGATTGAACGACCTGGATACGTTTTTAATTTCGCTTAACGTGATCGTTCTATCACTAACTTCTAGTGCATCGCCCTCGGTCTCACTATCATCCCTAGTACGTGCCCATTCAGACGCCGGTAAGTACCGTGCAAGAAGTACGTTCAGCGTTTCTTGTTCGGTTTCCGTCCAGCCGCCGTCGTCCTTCTCTAGTGTTTCTATTAGCGCTCACGCCGACCTTTTGCCGCGCCCCGCTTTTATTATTTGATAAGCGAGCCCCCACGGATTCATATCTGCCGCCCCAGCTCGCGTGCATACTACTCTGAATGCCTTTTTCCGCTCTTCGTTGATCTTATTTTTATATTTTCGCCTCTTCTCCCTGAATAGTGAGCGCCACGTGTCTTTATTATCTCCAGCTGGTTCCTACTGCCACCGCCTACGCGTACGCCTAACGTCCTGCCTTAATATGTCTAAGCTGTCCGACCACCATTGTTGGTTTCCCGTTCGCTTACGCTCTCTTGTTATTACGTTTGATTTCAGCCCCTCCCGACATGCCACGAGACATGCTGCCTGGAACTTCGTTGCCCCGCTTTCAGCATCTATTGCGTTTGCGTATGAATGCCCTTCGAGATTTCCTAGCTCGCGTTTAAGCGTTACCTTAAAAACGCTCCAGTCCTTAGTCGCGTGAAATAGCGTCTCGCCCTGCCTACCTATGTCAATTTCTCTTGTACCTACTGCGAATTCTACAAACGCGTGATCGCTGAGTGTTTCCTCGTCGAGTATGTTTATTGCGCCCACATCCGCGTCTCGCGTCATTACCAGATCCGTCCACCCTACTCCGTTCGTGCTATTAAATGTAGGAGGATCATTAGGCCCGTTTCTTATTATCATTCTATACATTATCGCGAATTCTAGTACAGTTTGTCCGCGCCCGTCGTTGTCGCTTGCTCCCCACGCCTCATGTTTTGCATTGAAGTCGCCCGTGATTATAAGTGGCCCTTTGTGTTTGCACGCAACTCTAGCTAACGTACTTATGTGATCTTCGAACGCTCCTGCTGCCCCGGGCTCAATATAAACGCAAGAATATACCATGCCGTTCGCGAGCTTAACTGTTACGCAATTGCTATTGGTGGCATACGCTACTATAACGAGGCCTTCCCTCGCAAGATTATTACTGATTGCTATTAGCGCTTTCCCGGACCGACGTGAAATCATCCCACCCATTACGCGCCTTCGCGGGTTCCTGTATCATTATGATGTCATAGTTCTGACGCTTAGCTTTTTCCTGAAGTAAGGCCGTAGCCGCATTTCCTCGCCCTAAATTTATTGACAATATCCTAATATTGAAGACGCTGAGTTGCACGCGTTCACTCTACTTCGCGCTGATATGTTGCGCACGACCGTGACATTGCTGAGTGTCCGCGGGCCGCGAGCCCGCGTTTTAGGCAATTCGGGCAAATCGGTACGATGGCCATACAGCCGCGCAGTGTGTGATGTCCCCCGCAGCGAGGACAACACAGCTGTTGGCGACAGGTCGTCACACCGTGCCCGAATTCGTTACACCTATATCACCTCACAGGTTCTATAACTTCCACAACGCGGGTCCGCGTGAGCTCTACATTAATTTTGTTTCCCGCTTTTTTAATTGCGTTCGCGATTTCCGCGTTCACGCGTACCACCCAGTCCTCCTTCGTTCTGTCATAGTTGAGCCTTTTGCTCTTCACCCTAATGCCCTTTTCAACCTCCTCAGGCGTCATTATTATGAAAACCGCGCGATTGCCCCGCGATATTTCTTCCGCTAATTCATCCCTCGTCAATCCTCCCTCCGCGCCAATAATTTTCAGCAGTTTTGAGCCGTCATTCGCCGGCGCAGTTGTGAACTTCCCGCTATCTTTGCTGACGCTTTCTAGAAACTTTCTATGCTTCTCCTCGTTATTCGTAACGAGGAGCACCTTTCCGTCGCGACGCGGTTTAACTACTGTAAATCCGCCCTCTAGTTCTCCCGCCTTTACTGCTTTACTAAGCTCGTCCTTTGCATCGCCCTCCGCTTTCAATCGTACGATCGTCGCGTATGCCGGTTTTTTTGGCGGCACCTTTTTTCGCGGTGCCGGCGTCGGCGCCGTCCGTGACGTTTCCCCTTTCTCCGCGGCCCTATTTTTACCCTTCTCTGTGTTCGCGGCTGCGTCTTGATTCTCCTCCCTTGCTACTCGCGGTTTTGCGCGGATTGTACTACCGTCCCTTTCGTCGTTATTGTTCGCCCTAGACGCCGCTCTTAATTAATTTATTTGTCGTTCCGCCTTCAATTCTTTTTCGGCTGACTTATGCACGATAATTGTTACAATGCCTGCCATATCCCCTAACGCCCTTTCTACCGCGGCCTGATCTCCCACAGTGAAGCTAAGTTTATTATTTGAACGCTTAGATGTACGTTCACGAACCGACGCTGCGCACGAGTTAAATTTAATTAGGAATTCTTCCATTGTCTCGTTATCAATTACTGCCCTTTCTAGCCTATCCTCCGTTACCGCTTCTATTTCCGCTGCTTCGCCAGCTATAGAAGGCGTCGCGGCGCTCCGCGAGTCGTCTTTTTCTTTCAATTACCTTTCCCTCGCGTACTTCGCGTTTGCTACCTGCCTCGACCCTTTCCTTAATTGCCTTTTGCGTATGCCAAAACTTTAATCTGCCTGCGCTCGAAATGCAATTAACTTCTTACATCGCCTAATCCTTCCCTGAAAGTTTTCGACCGCTTTCGTAGAACTAATAATCCGCCCAAGATACGATTAATTTAAGCCGTTTATACTTTCCTAAGAAAGCAATTAAATTTCATGCATTAACCGATAATCTTTAATCCGATCCGCCCGAAGCTACTTGTAATCCGATTATTACCTGCCTCGACCCTTCCCTTAATCTGTCTGCGCTTGCAAAGGCAATTAAGGCCTAATTCTTCCCCGAAAATGGCAATTAAATTTCGCTCGTTAACGCTGAATCCGTTCGACAAACGATTAAATTTAAGCCGTCTGCTGTTTCTTCCCGAGAAGAGCAATTAAACTTCGCCCGTTAACGGATAATTTGTAATCCGGTCCGCCCAAATCTACCTGCCCGCCGATTTAATGACCTAGCCGAGTTCTAAAATGTATTCCTAACAAGCTAATTATTGGCCGCTTGCTTAAATTAAATTTCTGCAATTATTCCCTCGTCTATTATTTATTAAATTAATTAGTAAATAATTAAATAATATTTAGATTACTTAGCATCGCCCGATTTTATTAAATTCGTCTAATAAAATTTTTCAATCCTAATATTTATGTAAAATGTATTAAAATCCTTTAGTTCGTTGTAGAAAATTAAATAATAAATTTAAAAATACGAAAACATTTCGTGAACTACAACAATGAGTCTTACTAAGACTACAAAACAAATTAATTTGAAACAACTACTTCTCTAGCTAATACTTCGACAGACATTGAATAATACAAATTAATTTGCGTGTTACAAATAGTACAACTATCAAAGCAACACTAATTTGAATGAAATTATTTCTGTTGAACAAACTAATAAATGATAAAATGTACTTTAGATTGTTTAAATGTAACTATTACATGAAAAATTATGAAAAATGAATTTTAAACTGATTTCATTAAATTAAATTAGCAAAAGCAATTAAAAAATCTAGCATTCAAGTTTATAATCATCTGCAGACACGTGTTTCGAACTTTCGCTCTCTTCAGTACAGCTTTATTATAAAATTGATCTTAAATACAAATAAAAACACTTACTAAAATAAATATAATGAAATATTATAATAAATATAATGAAATATAAATAACTTACTCAGATATGTACGGCAACTGACACAAGAATGAAATATAATCGACTGAAGGTCTGATTTTATACCTGAGGTGGATTAGTGAGTTCTACAGAAATCATTACGTTCGGGATTAAGGAAAAATACCCACTTGGAGCATAATTGAATAATAAAATGTATTAAAATCCTTTAGTTCGTTGTAGAAAATTAAATAATAAATTTAAAAATACGAAAACATTTCATGAACTACAACAATGAGTCTTACTAAGACTACAAAACAAATTAATTTGAAACAACTACTTCTCTAGCTAATACTTCGACAGACATTGAATAATACAAATTAATTTGCGTGTTACAAATAGTACAACTATCAAAGCAACACTAATTTGAATGAAATTATTTCTGTTGAACAAACTAATAAATGATAAAATGTACTTTAGATTGTTTAAATGTAACTATTACATAAATAAAATAAAAAACTTTTTAACTTTGTTTGTATAACACGGACTTTATTTAGTGACTATAGTTTCGACAATTTTAGCTTGTCATTATCAAACTAGAAGTAATTAAACTAACAATTTACAGGTATATATATGCTTAAAAATTAAGGTTTTACAACAGCGTTAAAAAGGGGGGTATATATCAGGTCAACCTGGTCGTTAATTACGGGGGTTTCCGGATTAGCGCGCGCTTTGTAAATTTCTAGAGACTCCAGGAGGTCCATCTTACGGCCTTTTTCGGCAAAATGTATAATTGACAGTACATCCTTACCAAAAGTATGATTGTTTTCAATCATATGTCTGGCAAAAGATGACTTATCAATTAAATTAAGCCGAAAAGAACGAAGATGTTCCTTTAGTCTTGTATTGAAATTACGACCAGATTGCCCTATATATATTCCCTTACAATTTTCACAAGTAAGTTTGTATATCCCTGATCTGTGAGTATTCTCTATTGGTGTTTTCGGATTAAAAATTATGTTGCGTATTTTCTTAAAAGGTTTTAGAGCTACTATTACATTATGTTTTGACAAAATATGTTTAATTTTTAATGAAATGTCACCAAAGAAGGTAAGGGGCTTATAAATTAAATGTTTTTGTGATACCTGGCCTGCATATATGTATTTACGTAGGTTTTTCATTTTGTATTTATTAATTAATTTATCAATGATTGATGAAGAATACCCATTTGAAGAAGCTATTGTTTTTATGATGTTAATTTCTGAATTAAAAGCTTGTTTTGACAATGGAATATTAAAAGCTCGAAAAATCATAGAATTAAACGCAGACAATTTATGTTTTAGTGGATGGTTAGAACTGTTAGGGATGACTCGATCAGTATACGTAGATTTACGGTAAATTTCAAATGTTAATGATTGATTAGTTTTTGTTATTGAAAGGTCTAGAAATTTAATATTATTGTTAATTTCGGATTCGACTGTGAATGTTATATTTGGGTGGAGGTTATTAATAAATTCTAAAAATTGTTTTAGTTGTCTATCTGTTCCTACAAATGAAGCTAATATATCATCGACGTATCTAAACCACATTTTGATATGTTTTTTACCTAATGGAGAATCTAATATAATATTTGTTAAATTGCACATGAAAATTTCGGCTAGCAATGGGCTCAGAGGTGAAC
>CAXAKX010000458.1:0-31000 GCA_963969525.1 Ontholestes murinus | reverse complement strand
AGTGCATTTTAGTGTGGTTGCTCGGAGTTTTTAACAGAAACATAAGAAGCTCGTTCACATCCCGTTTGATCCTCGGTCTTAAACCCGCTGGATTATTTCCTATGGACCTATCTAAAATAGTGTAGACTACTCCGGTGGAAAAAATAGAGGATTTGCGAAATGGGATTATACAATAATAAACGACCCTTGTGTTTTTGAGGAGAGTATTGAATGATTGTATCATAGCTGTAGTTATTTTCAACAGCTCTTGTGGATAAATAAAATGTTGTTATTGTCAAACATATGTTTTCAAAAATGACATAATATTCTCAAAATAGTCCATGGAATAACCCTTTTTTGTCGTATGTCTAAAAATAATAATGTTACATGATTTTATAATCAAATACACTTAAAATTTTGTCGAGCTCATAACCTTTGTAAATGTTTTCATTCGCTTTAGATTAGTAAATCTTTTCTTAGAAGAGGCTTTATTTCTTCTTCTTCTCCTTTTTCTTCTTCTTTTTCTAAGGCGTTTGCCTTGTACTCTCTCTGCTAGAGTCGCAGCTGGGATGTTGAGCTGCAGCTTTCATACCATCGTATGGGTGAACGTCCAAGAGGTCTTTTAGATCTTAAAAAACCGTCCCTTGCGATCTTCGGCAATCTGCTCTCATCCATCCGCTCAACCTGATCCCTCCATTGGCGACGTCTATTTCTGGATCATCTTACAATATCTGGGACGTCGCAAAGCTCTAGGATGTCTTCGTTTCTTTTATAGTACCTCAAAGTGTATCACGCTTAGGATCTTAATATTATCATCTCAGCTGTTTGGATGATTCTCTTTGTTGTGGAGTTTTTGACCCTTGTTTCCACAGCATATGTAATAACAGGTCGTACATAGATCTTATATATGCGAACTTTACTTTCTATGGTGATGTGTTTGTTAAGCCATACTACATCTCACAAGCACCCGGATATTAAGGCTGGTTTGGTTGTCTGAGCCTTAACTTATTCTTGCTCTCTGTTGCTCGTGATGTTAACGCCAAGATATTTAAACCTCATGACTTCTTCTGTTCCATCGATATGGTAAGTGCTTTGAAATTATCCACTGACATCACCACATTGTACCTGTCAGCTGTGTTTTCAAATCTAAAGAGCATTCTCTGAAGATAGTCGTCATCTTCCGAAATCAACACAGCATCATCTCCAACCTTTCTTACTTCGGATATTATCTCGTCCATAATGAGATTAAAAAGGATATGACTCTGACTTACGACTGCATGGGAATTCTGCCCTCTATCTGTATTTGGGTCCAGTTGAAAGTGTTTAACTCAATTATGATGTTAATAGTACCTAGGTGTATTTTTTTTTATTTAGAAGCCTTACAACATCCAAAAGTCTCACACGGTCAAAAACTTTAATAAGATCAATGAAGCACATATACATGTATGCTGTTTTGTTGTATTCTATTGATTTTTCAGCAATTTTTCTGATTGCAAAGATGGCATCTACAGTTGACCTGTTTTTTCTGAAACCTTGTTGTTCTTCCCATAGCCCATAGGAAGGTATTTTTTCTTCCAGAATTTTGGTGAATAGCTTTAGCACTAAACTTAGTAGTGTGATACCACGGTAGTTTAATGTTTTTGAATATTAGAATAGTTATACTTTCTTTCAATTTGGCAGGTACTTTGTTGGAGTCAACGATTATATTGAAAAATGCACACAGTTCATCTGCACCGCCTCCATACTTCAGCAGCTCGTTAGATATTTCATCTACTCCAGGCAACTTTTTTAAATTTCGTGATCTTTTGTTTCAGTTTTTCATCATAGACGGTCCACGGTTCTTAAGTATTATTATTATTCTCTTCTACTTCGGAATTTACTGAGTGCCAGCACTGTAAAGTTGGCAGAAATGTTAGTCCCAATCACTGAGTGCTATTTTAGTTATGTTTATATGTTCGTTGATTGGTTTTTTTCTGTTTCTGGTTTTATAGATTTGTATTCGTCTAGTGTTAAGCACGGTTTTGTGTTTTGTCTTGTAGATTTGTTAGATATTCTTCTTCCTATAGCTTTTTCGGCGGCTTTAAGTATGTTGGATCTTATTTTTATCCAGGCAGCTTCAACGTTGTTACTTTCCACAATGCGATTATTATTTATTTCACTAATAATTCTTTGTTGGTAGAGTAATTTTGTTAATAGAACTGTAAGTTTAGTTTAGCTTACTTTGATAGGTCTTTGCTTTTTGGTATATTCGGTTTTGAAGATAATTTTTGCCATTACTAGTTTATGGTTTGTTCCAGCGTTTGCAGATATTAATACTCTGACGTCTTGGATTCTTTTTGGGTTAATATTTCTGTTTGTTATTATGTTTATATAATATATTATATTTCTGGCCTCGAGTATTCTCAAACGTGAATTTGTGCTGTGGTTTGTGTGAAAAGTAAGTGTTATTAATTCTTAACTCGTTGCTTGCGCATATCTGAGTCAGCTGTTCTCCGCTCTCGTTGCTGGTTTCTTCGTTGAATCGTTTTTTTTACACCAGGTATTATATTGTTTCCAAATCACCTCGTCTTATGTTGGGATGTCATCCAGAACTGCCTGAAGGTTCTGATAGAATAGCTCTATTTCATCTTTTGGCTTGCTGATATCTGGAGCGTAGATACTTATTAAATGAGTTAGTTTTGACTTTTGCAAGCTGATGGTCACTTGCAGTATTTGGTCAGAAATATGTTTTGTATCATAAATGTTGTTTTGAAATCTCTTATAACACCAGATACTGCTCTCTTGTTTTTGTCTTTGCCGCTGTAGATTAAGATGTATTCACCGTATGTTGTGTTTCCTTTGACTCTTTTTTTAGTTTCTGAAAGGCCACATATGTCGATGTTATGTCTTTTCACTTCCAGCAACACCTCTTAATCCTTGTTGTTCATGGATATCGCCAAGTCTAAGTGGTTTCGATATTTAATTCCTTTTCCATACCGGGTTGTCAACTTTTTTTCCTGTAATGTCCTTGGCATTGTCATATTTTCTGTGAGCATTTTGTTATACTTAGGCAGGTTGCTAGCCTCATCTAAGTTTCCCTCCCCTTTTATCCGGGTTTGTACACTTAGAAAATTTGATTAAATGTTAAATTTTAATGCTATTATTGTTTTAATCATCATTTTATAGAAAATGTACTAACCTTTTGCAATCAGTTATCAAATATTTCAATCCACACTCGAAAAAGATTTCCAATACAACATTTTTAATCTACAGAATTTGTCACTCAAAATTTAAAAAAAAAAAGAGTTTTGTAGAGATTTGAAGAATAAAAGGTAATTGTTAAAGTGTTACTGTTTAAATTTATATTTAAAAAAAGATTTGTAAAATGTAGAAATTAAATATGCTCTATTATAAATAGTTTTAAATATAACTGCTATCATAATTTGTAAATTTTTATTAAGAATTTCAATTTTCCGAAAACAGATAAGGAAGAATTTAACAACAATATTTTAATAATTTGTAAACGCTTGATGATATTTTTAATATATATGAATTATTTTTCATTTGAATATAAAATAAAAATTTAAAGAATATAAAATTAATTTTCTTTAAGGCCACTACAACTATTTTATTACTAGTATACAATTATTCTTTTTTTCAAGTCGTCTACTCTATAATATCTAGAATTTTTAATTTTCTACCCTAGACAGTTACTAGGACCCTCTTAGACGTCATTCAGTTGCACTCATACACACTTCAACGCACTCCCCTAGGCTAAGGGGAGGCCGCCCTCTTGCCGTGTACGCATCCTTACAAAAATTCAATTAAAATTGTGCACACGCGAAATGTTAATTTAATTCATGTTACCAGACACTATCTCCTTAATTAGATAATGCATTTCAACAGAGTTCACTAACCGAAAGATGAAGGGTATTTATGCCGACACAGACAACTTCAATGATTGCAGTATGATAAATCAAATTAGGCATCGAATAATATTTGATTCGCGATTGTTAAAAGATTCTATTGTGTAGTTATGTATTCTTGTACGTATGTGTATTAAGGAAACGCCAATCATATAATATTAAATCATTGTTGTGCTTGATTCCCGATTCATCAATAAATATACAGTGATGGGCAAATGTGATGCACCAAGTAAATATGTATATCTTTAATTGTTAAGATGTCGAAATGAAATTTTAAAGAAATGTATTACATGAGATTGCCATAAAGATGCCATGTATTGTTTAAACGTTGCACTACATCCCAATGGGTGGATAACCATCGTCAGGGAACAATAATAAATATATTACAGTAAATTGCTGAGGTTTTTATATTTTTTACAATTGGTGTGATGCTCCATCCTGCTGAAATTAGATATTATTAGCCCCCAGCGCTGCAATTACTTGTGTGTCAAAAAGCTATAAATTTGACGTGCCTTTAGCCAATGCGACGAAGGTAAGAGTCTTGAGGTGTGCTTATACATACAAATCTAAGTAATAACGTATTATTCCATTAATTGAATAAATAAATACATAAATATATTATTTTTATATGGCCTACATGATAGAGTAGAATAATTTAATTAAACTAGCTTAAGAAATTATAAGCTATTAAATTTTGACAAGTAAACATTGTTCGATATACGATAATTTCAATAATTGTGATAATATTTCAAATACATTTTTATGTTGATTAATAAATTAAGATGAAAGCTATTTGAGCAAAAATGCGCAAGATTGTAACGCACACTATCGATTTCTAAATTATTCGCAGCATTTTTTAATCGCCATTAATGGAAAAATTAATTAATTGTAAGGAAAGAGCTTTTCTCCGTCGGGAAACGAAAGCAATCTAGGGAAAATTACTTTTTTCTCGGCGCGATGTCGCGACTTAATTGGCCGTGAAGGCCAAACTCGCTTTTTGGCCGTAATTACTCCGAGGATCAGCTCTGTTTGTTTTTTTTTGAGAAATTTTTGATCACCGACCGTGAAACGTTCAACAACTAACAGCAATTTGTAACCTGGAGGCGAGAACAAATTAATTGTGCTAATCTTTTTTAAAAATTGTATAGAGATTTTTATAAATGAGGACGAGAATGTCATAATTTTAAACTCAGTCAGTATGTAAATTTGACGCATGACTCGTAAAATCGAATAAAATTTTATTCATAAAACATAATTCATACTTTAAATTGTAAAACAATTATGTTATATCGTGATTTGATTATGTAATCTATTAAAGGAGTAGAAATTGAATGTTATTTATAAATTTATTTAAAACTAAACAGTTTACTCATTATTGGTTGTTAAATGAACTTTTAAATAATAAAGTGTTTAACTTATAAAGTAAAAACACAAATAACTATGTGAGAAAATAATTAAAACAGGTATTTAAAAGCCAAATTTCCCAATTATATTATAAATCTTAGGAAATACAAATATCCTTATAATTAATTCCAGCAATTATTACGTAGTTACTTTGAAACTCACCAAATAAACAATTCTATGCACATTCAATAATTTCTACACATTCACCTAATTGTAAATTACAAGCAATTATTCCATCTGAACATCTTGCGGTTAACTATCCAATATCCTATAATATCCGATTCAGCAAACTATTTTCCTTTCATAACCACCGGAGCACACCAGCAATTATTCCATTTGATTTTATGGTACATTAGCATCGATTAATGATTAATTAAACCATGGGCTTAGCAGTAGGTGGCATTTACAAGTTGCGAGGAGAGCGCCGTCGGGCAATTAGCAAAGCAAATAAAGTATGTTAATAACGAGCTAAAGCTATAGTTAGAATCACGGACGTGTTCATTAACTCAAGGTTCCAATAAGAGAAGAACGGTATGGAAATATTAGACGAAACAAGGTATTCTACGTACTAATGAAAATGCGTGCTACCAAAATTAATTAATTTTCTTTTATAATATACTGAATATGTCCACATATCTACAAAAGTTTTAATTAGCTAAATAAAACTAATTAAAATTTGGTTTATTATGCTAATATACTTTTGTTACGACCTTTACATATAATGCTTTGAAAAATAAGTTCTTATTGTAGATCAAAAATTGAAATGTATTTATAGATTGGGTATTTAAATAACTAATTAATATAATAACCAAAATAATTTACTTTTGGTTAATTTTGAAAGCAGCATAAAAGAAAACTTAAACGACACGGTTATTACAAAAAGCCTCAGTTTATATAAAAGTCATGTAAAATTAGGGGTTGTTTACAATGAGGTACTTTGTTGATTTCACAATTTTTTACAATTTATTCCTACTAGTTTCAATCGTTACATCATCCAAGTGGGAATAAATTGAAAAAAAACTATGAAACCAACCAAAGTGCCTCATTGTAAATAAGCCAAAATATTATATTAATTCAAATTCAACAAGTATGTAAAAAATTAGTTTTACTACACAATTCCTTTCAACGAAATTAATTAAACTAATTATCTAATGAAAGTATGAGAGTATGTGAATTATAAACACTAAATTAAAACATAGTATGTATTTTAGTTTATAAAATACTTCTTTTTTGCTTCCTAAGAAAAAAAAAGTGACATATAAGAATAAATTCAACATAATTAATTAAATATAGTGTATGAATTTATATAATTCCAAAGGTTTTCAGTTTCTTTTTATTAAAACTCCAGAGTATTTCTAACAAACGTTTCTTGCTAGATCTTAATAATGTTTAGAATTTCAGTTCGCAAATTTCCATTCGTTACCCAATAGTTGTCTGTAGATAATTTAAAATCTTAATGAATAGATCAAAAAAAAGTAATAGCAGTATTAGAAGTACAGGGTCTATTATGAAAGTAATGCGCATGATTTTATTGTAACGCGACTATCCATCGCAGCCGGGTAAAACGGGTTGGAAAATGTGGTAAAGGATCTGCCCTTCGAATACAGCCAGTCGCAAGTTTGCTCCGAGTAAGCTGAGAAAAAAAACGGGCCTCCGCGTGAAGTCTGTTTTTCGCCGCGATGGAAAGAATGCAGCAGATACTTCAAGAGATCTTCAAGGATAACTACATTTCAAGGCCACGGGGAGATGTTAAAAAGTGTTTAAGGAAAGCCGGGAGACGAACCTCGTTCTGGACTCCCAAGAACGACTAGAACCGACAAGAACCTGAACCATGTAAGCAAAGTTTTGGGTTCTGACCATCAATTGAGCACCCATCAAATCACTGATGTCCACATTTGCGGTACATGCGGTAGTGATGCACGAAGTGTGTGAAGAATGTTTCGGCGAAAGACCAGAAAGAACTTCGAGTTTAGTGCTATCAAGAATTATTTAATTTGATTTAAAATGAGCGGGACTTTCTTAACTCTGTCGTAACGGGAGTCGAATCCTGGATATTCAAGTCCTAACTTCTTTACCAACTAACCAATAATTGTATTGAAAATTCTCATAGAACCATTTATCACGAAATTCATATAAACATAAACCCTCAAACCAAAGAATAATATTTTATCTAAAAGTACATAGGGCATATTAATGCAAGGTCGATTATTTCTAACTAAGATTTGCTTCGTGAACATGTCCTTGCAGAAAAGTACGATATCTTAGGAATATCAGAAACTTGGTTATCTTCAACTATTACGGATAGCAGGGCGGAAATAAAAAAATATACAATCGTTCGACAAGACCGCATAAACTGAAGAGGCGGTGGAGTAGCTTTCCACATCTCCAATCTTTTGAAATTCAAAATTATTCCTATGTCTACAAGGATCGAACAACTGTGGATTGAAATAGATATCAAGACAACTAAAAGTATTATTGGAGTAATCTATAGGCCTCCAGATAATGACTACATGAGTTTTATCGATGAATTTGATATTGTGCTATCTGATATTATATTACAGGCACATTATTTATATTTAGTTGGCGATTTCAATGTAAACATGCTCAATAATAATTCAGTGCCATCAAATCAACTTAATAATCTGATGAACAGCTATGGATTAAGCCAAGAAATTAATGCACCAACAAGGATAGGTTTGAATGGAGCTACTCTTCTAGACCTTATCATAACAAATGACACAAATATTAAGACATCAAGTACTCTAAGCTTAAATTTTTTAGATCATGACGCAATATTTTGTGTAATAGAAATAACAAAAAAACATAGCATGTCCAACAGAAAGCGTTATCGATCATACAAGAATTTTAACGAGGATTTATTCTACGAAGACTTACAAAGAATCACATTCTACAAAATTTTTGATATTGGTGATATAGATGATAAAATTGTTTACTTTAACAAATGTATAACATCTATTTTTGATTTTCATGCACCCTATGTTACATCTAAGTTTACCAAACCATATTGGATCACAAATAATATTAAATTTATGATGTTGTTGCGTGACAGAGTTCTTAAGAAGTACAAGAAAACAAAAACCCAAGTACATTTTAATGAATATAAACAATTGCGAAACTTTGTCACCCAAGCGATAAAAAATGAAAAGAAAGCCTTTCTTAACTATTAATTCAAAATCTGTAAAAATAAATTATTATGGAAAAAGTTAAGGCAGTATTATATTCACTCTAAAACCTACAATAAAATACCCGAGTTCCCGAAGGATGTGGAAGCAATCATTTTGCAAATGCACTTTATACGACAGGTAGTGATGGTAATAGTGACTCACTGACCGGAAATGGCTGACATAACAATATAATTCATACAGATACTAATTTTAGGTTTGAAATCGTTAACGTCACTATTTATAAAATTATTAAATCGATAACAAACAAATGCGGTGGGATGGGACAGTATATCTTCACCTATGATAAAACTTTGCTGTCCCCACATAATACCCTATTTGTTGCATATTGTAAATGCGTGCTTAATCCGTTGATTGTTTCCGAGTGCTTGAAACGGGCAATTATAATACCACTGCCCAAAGTAAAACAACCATCTAATGTCACGGATTTAAGACCAATAATTATTTTGCCTATTTTGTCTAAAGTTCTTGAGAAAATTAGGACAATACAAATTAGAAACTTCCTAAACACCAAAAATATTCTCCCTGAAAAACAATTTGGTTTTCGCAAGGCTTATAGCTGCGAAACAGCTCTTCTAGATTTAATTGATGATATTCTGGAAAAAATGACAACCAGCTTACAGCTTTAATACTTTTGGATTATAGTAAAGCTTTTGACAAGCTGAATCATGCTACCCTTATCAGGATTCTGAAAAAATTGGATTCAGTGAGGCTGTAGTTGACTTTATTAAATCATATTTAGAGGACCGCGTGCAGCAAATTAAAGTGGATGATATTTTTCCAGTTTCAATAGCTATAAAGGCTGGTGTACCACACGGATCGGTTTTAGGGCCGCTCCTTTTCACCATCTACACTTACAATATATTTAAAGACCTACAATATAGCAACATGCATCAATATGCGGATGATACACAAGTGTATTTATGTTTTCCACCAGGTATGTCAGTTGAAGCAACCAACAAACTAAATAGTGATCTAAACTACATTTGTGTCCAATCTAAAAAATACTCTCTAGTGATTAATCCCATGAAGACAACAGGAATACTATTTGGACCAGTAAAACATGTCAGTTCAGTGTGCGAAAATATCGAAATTTTTGTAGATGGGCATAAAGTCAATTGTGTTAACTGCGCTAGAAATCTAAGTGTTTTATTAGATATCAACCTAAAATTCTGTGAACATGTTGCCAAATTCACAAATCGTCATATTGTGCTTTAAAACGTCTTAATCCTCACAGGCATTTATTAAATAAACAAGTAAAAACGATGCTGTGTGAAACCCTGGCTAAGTCTAATCAAAACTTTTGTATGTCGGTGTATGGACTATGTTTAAATATGATGAAGAAAAATAGACTGCAACGAATACAGAATTCCTCCTTGAGGTTTATACATGGCATTCGCAAATTTGATCGCATTACACACAAATTACAAGAAACAGGGAAAGGATGGTTAGATATGTACAATCGTAGTTTATTGCATAGCGCTGTTTTATTTCACAGAATAATTACAACAAAAACACCCAAATATTTATATGATAAGATTGTGCTTCGCAATGACGTCGCACGTTTTAGAGACTCTATATGTACACCTAGGCACAAAACGCAAAAGTTTAAGAGTTCATTCACCTATCAAATTGGAAATGTTTACAACAGATTGTCATCGCAGTTGAAGAACTGATCTGTGCCTCGATTCAAAAATTGTATAAATCTATATTAATGTCTTGCTAATGCATGAAAGGATATACTAGATATGTTGTGTATATGTGGTGTATTTGTATGAAATGTATGCATGTGTACAAGATTTTGTAATTCATACTATTTTGCCTATAACCTTGCGATTTAATTATTTCAATTCGTCTACGCATGTAAATGCTTGAATGAATGTGCATGTGTTTATGTATATAGGTATCTATCTATCTATAGGTGGAAGAACAGTGTGTGCCAAAACGGTACACAAAACTCAGCCTCGCCCTTTTCTGCTTTTAAGTAAAAGTCATTTATTA
This sequence comes from Ontholestes murinus, assembly GCA_963969525.1. Classification (NCBI taxonomy): domain Eukaryota; kingdom Metazoa; phylum Arthropoda; class Insecta; order Coleoptera; family Staphylinidae; genus Ontholestes; species Ontholestes murinus. The sequence continues at coordinate 20,508 of CAXAKX010000458.1, read as the reverse complement.
AAGATATACACACACCTTAAAACTCTTAAATAATTAGGCCAAAGTATCAAAAAAAAAATGAGGCATCAATTTATCTCATAACTTTAAATTGACATTAGTAGTCATTTTCATGAAATTTGCAAAATCTTAGATTCAGGCTGTATGTAATATTTTATTAATCCACCTAAATGTAAGTAATGTATAAAAAAAAACAATACAAAACAATCGCAAATCTCTAACAGAAAGCATTAGCTTTAAGATCACACAAGTCTCTCAAATTAAAATCAGAGACATAATAAACAAATTATCAAATTCAAATATCTTTGACGTCTATTGTTTAAACAGCAAAATTATTAACATGTTAAAAATATCCTATTCCCACATCTTACAAAATTAATCAACTTAGCCATAACTAAAAATATATTTCCAAGAGGTCTCACAATATTACGTGTTGTTCCTATTCACAAAAAGGTGACAAGTCAAAAAATAATAATTACAGAATCATTGCCATCATACCTATACTTGGAAAAAATATTTGAAAAAGCTGCGATTTATGAAATATTTCAAGAAAAACAGCTTAAGCTTAGTTTGGATTTCGGGAGGACATCACCACGGCAACTGCCCTTACAGATCTTATAACCTGTATATGAGCATGCATCGAAAGTGATCAGTATGTTAGCGCTCTTCTGTGTGACTTAACGAAAGTTTTTGACTGCATATCCCATAACAAATTATTAAATAAAGTAAAACATTACAAATTAAATGCTGATGCATTATAGTTTTTTGAATTATATTTCGCTGACAGGTACCAATATGTTGACATTAAAAAGAGCAAATCACAATTGCCTCCCATAAAACAGGGTGTATTGCAAGGATCCGCCATGGGTCCCTTCCTTTTTATTATATACACAAATGACCTAGAACAACACATAAATCCAACAAACTTAATAATTTTTGCTGACGATATATTTGCTTTAAATAGTGATAGTAATATATTCACTATTTGTGAAGAAAGGAAATCAAATCGTGTTTTATTAGTGATAGTAATATTGATACATTATTACTAAAAACAAATAAAACAAAAAACGATTCACTGAGAATGAATTATCTTTAAATGAATCAAAAACGCATATAATTATTCTTGGAACGCGTGTAATAGAACCTCATTTTAAAGGAAAGCTTCTAGGTATCTGCTTTGAACTCACGCTCACGTGGTTTTGTCAGTGTGGCGAACTTGCAAAAAAAATTTGGCATATCTAATCAATAGATTAGAGATACCAAGTTACTCAAAATAAGCAGTCCTGAGAGCTTCCACAGACAAGTTCTTAGCCATGCTTCTCAAACAGAACATATTTTTGGACAGGACTTTTGATAAATTGATTCCATGTTCATCCCATTTCTTCGTACTATCAATTATTATACCGAGGAATTTTATACAGTCCGTATCTTATTTATAAATATATTCAGAAATATAGGTGAATCTGAGACAGTGCTGATTAATGCATATCACGCCCTATTTCATTCCAAAATGAGCTACGGCTTAATAATATAGGACAATTCCATTTTTGCAAACACAATTTTTGGATTGCAGAGAAAACATATCAGGATAATTTCTGGTATTTGCTACGGAAAAGACACCAAACACATTTTTGGAGATTAAAGATTCTAACATTACCTGGGATATACATCTTACAAACTCTACTGTACTTAAAACAAAATGTGCATAAATACGAACCAGAAAGTGAATTCCATAGCAATGCAATAAGAACTAAACACAATCATATACCTTTTACAAGACTGAACCAAACTCGTCACGGTGTCAACTATTACCATATTATTATTAACCATAGATACATTTTTTAATTATAGATTTTAAATCCTGTCGTTAGTATAAATCTGGAATATTGTAAATATTTTGTAAATATCGAGCACAATAAAATACTATTGAATACTTGAATCTGATGTGGTACAGTTAGAAGCTCCAATTATGAAACATTAGCTTAGAAAGTTAAATTGTAGTGCCAATCCTAGTTCGTTCGAGAATTCGATTCCGTATGTCTGAGATATAAAACTCTTCGTCGAATATTTCATAAACAGTAAATATCATAAAACCAATCTAGTTATTCCAATAGATTCTATAATCTTATCATAACTAATCAACAAAATTATGCTGTTACTAAAGAAGGCTTTCCCAAACAAGTTTGCTCTCTTCTGGGTCATATTACACTAAAACATAATTGTCTAAATAGTGAACATCAATAGACAATCAAAAAATCTATGCCTTCACCAAAAACTCTTCTTAAAAAACTAGAATAAATTACTCTTATAGAATTTAAAACAAGATGAAGAAATATCTTCAAACCTCCACAAAAAACACAATACTAAAATCGTATGCCAAAATCGAACAAAATTGTTTTAATCTTTACAGGATAAACATACAACATGATAAACTTGACCAGAATCTAATAGCTAAATACAATTTTGTTTATTTACATATTACAATGTCCTGTTAATATTGGATATAAAAGAAACTTCATTTGGAGTTATCTATGCGTTCTTTCACTTACACCCCTTTTCTGCTTCATGTGATGGAATTCTCTGTGTTAACAGATCATTTTCTCTATTCGGAAACATTTTATAAAATTATGTCAAATGTATCTAATGGCATTTGATCATCATATTGATTTTTATTGTAACTTATTCTGCGCGCATTAGAAGTCTCTTCAGATTCCAATTGTTGAGTCAGCGGAATGCGTTCTATGCCGGATCAAGCAACAACAAGGGAAACCCTGCTGGGGATGTTTTAGCCGAACCAGTTGACCTTAGGGATCTGTTTTCCAGTATTCCAGCAAAATTTTAAAGTGTCTAAAAGAGAAACAACTGTGGACAATGAAAAGAAATAAATGCATTTAACCAAAAACTAAAATACTACAACTACTACTTTTATATTATAACACATAAAACAAGATGAATCTTCAAATCTCATTTGTGCTCAATCAAAAAACACAATACAAATTTGCACAAGATTGTGGCAATCTTCTCAGGTCAAATCTACAAATTTCGACTGACATCTGAATAAACACCTGTATGAATTTAAAGCCAGTTAAGAACTCACTCGCAGAGAATGCAAAGGTCAAGTGTAGTCGACAGAACATTTTCTGGCAAAGTTATAAACTTGCTAAAGAGCATCAATGGACAAGAAAAGCAGTTGTATACCTTTATACAAAAACTACCCTTAAAAATACTACAAGACATGACATTATCAACACACAAAATAATATGGTAACTCCACTTGTGCTCACATAAAAACATAAGATTATAAGCCTACAATTATCGATTTTATTTTCATTAGCATCTGGTCCAAGAAAAGTTCGATTTTATTGAAAGCAAGTAGAGATGATGATTTTTGAAATTCAATTCCATTCAGTATATTTTTTAGAGTTTCATTATAACAATGGCAAGCATTTCTAAGTAGGCCTAGTATTCTATTTATAATGCTACATTTTTAGTAATGTTCACCAAAGTTTTGTAAAATAGAAATATGAACTCATTTAAAAAATTTAAAGTATGCTTTGAAACTAGACAGAAGAATTAATTAATCAAAATGCAATCAAATACAATCAAGTACTTTTTAAAGTAAGAAACGTTTTGATTTAACAATAAACGTGGCCTACGTTTTTTCAATTTTTTACTTTTACAGTAACCAGCATCCTTTCGCTATTTTGTACAGTTATCCCTTTTTGTTGAAGGTATATTTTCGAATGGTAGATGACCAGTTCATTTAGCAAAGTGTTAACCATGACGTTATTATATGTATATTCATTCTCCGTCTAAAGTTATTTAAGAAAAAACAATATAAAAAGGTATTAGTAGGAAAATTCCAGATGGAGGTTGTAGGATAGATAGTTGATCGAACTTTCAATTTAAACTATTCTAGCAACGCTATTTTCAAGGAATAAAACCGACCCACATAGGTTTTAGAGTAGCATAAACCCATTCCAACATTCCAATTCGTCTATGAGTCTGTTTTGCTAGCCAAAGATTATACAATTCTTCATAATACGATCAGCATTTAGTGTTTCCGCCTAAAGCAGAAATAAGCATTTATTACCCAAAGCTAACCTAATAAAGGTTGTTACCATCAATTTCGAACAGTCTGCTTAATTTTTTTGATTTTGATAGACATTCAGCACAAAACTCACTCAAGAGACTGTCGCTTTATTTTTGGAAATGCAATATCCAAATTTTATCGTCTGTTACAATACGTTCTAATAATGCCTGTCTTTTACTGTAGCAGTATTTAAAAAATTAGAGGAAAGTAGCCATGCGTTTTGTTTTATATTCTTGCAAATCATTCTTAGAAACTTAAAAACAAAACGAAAGTAGTTGCTGACAATATCATAAAGAACAAATAGGGCAATATATAAATTAAAATTGTTGCAGTTCTTATATAGTGTAGCGTCTAGTTTAACAAATATTTGTGTGTATTAATAACTTGAACGTTCCTTGGTATGGAAGAAAGGCATTAATTAAAAAACCATCTATAATGCGTTTCTTCGCACCACTTCCACATCACTCTAATGAATCAATATGGAAGAACAATTTATAATCATTAATCATTTGTCTAATGAAGCCAATTTATTGTAAAACATATGTCGCAATTATGACATTAAACCTGTGAAAGTTAATCCAAGTATATACAGGGTCTATTATGAAAGTAGTGCATATGATTTTATTGTAATGAGAATAGTAGGGTAAAACGAGTCGTGAAATGTGGTGAAGGGTCTGCACTTTAAATGTATGCGGCCGCCAGTTTGCTTCGAGCAGTCTGAGTGGAAAGACACGTGAAATTTGTTTTCCGACTTTGATGGAGGGTACACTCCAAGAAATGGCATAAGGCGTTTAAGTAGGCCCGAAAGAGAATCTCCTATGAAACCCGTTCTAGATTCCCAACAACGGATTTTTTGACTTTCATTTTGAGTTTGTACCGCAGGGAGAAACGGTCAACTCAATGGCGACTGAAATCAAAGACATAATTAGGCTCTTCCATGACAAATCTCCCAGCCACACGGCTTTCATCGTTACCAATTTTCTGGCCCAGAGCACCCACCAGCCCCTACAGTCCCCGCTTGGTTGCGACCGATTTTTTTTTTCTCCGACTGAAAAGAGCTGAAAGAAACGCTTTGATTGTCCGTGGAAAACTTCCAAAAGCATGTTATACCGTTGTCTTTGAGAACTTAAAGGGTGCCTTACAGGCATAACAGATACGCTTCCGTAAATGTATTGATGCTAGGCGGTATTTTGAAAAACTTTAAGTCCCGGGTTGATCAATAAATATTTTTTTCCCAGTAAAGTCCCATTACTTTTATAATGAACCCTGTATTTATTTTATAAATTGATAATTTGGAGTTGGTCAACACGAAATCATCGTTTAATCTATCGCGCCTTTTTTTAATTGTTCATCATTTTCTAAAGAGTATATTTCAGTGCAAAATGTTGTAGTTGATAATTTTTCAAATCTATAATTTTGGTCACCTATATAAATATAAATGTCTAAGATATTTAGAAAGAGTTTCCTATCAGTTTGTAACCCCTCAATCTAAATAATTATAATATCACATAAACATTGACAACAACAGTTACAAACCGGTTAGAATTTCAACGCTTTGGACAAAAGATGTCGCCTTAATTATATTTCTTGTTATACTTAATATTTAAATTAATGCAATGTTATCTCACGTTTATGTAAATAAGATTTATAAATCGTCTCGTTCCTTTTGTAAATACGTTACTTATGTAATTTTAATGTAATTAGTTCCCATTTTCATTCTAATATCTATAATAGATACAAGTAATAAAATCTTTATTAACATTACACATGTAAAGCTATATGTTAAGTTGCCACATGGTAACGTTACATAACTGCACAAATTATCTTAAATCGTATAACAAACAATTACTTCAATCGATAATTGTTTAAAAATTATAAATTCTCCTCGGCTAATGCTGCGTTGGCACGAATATATCGCATGGAATTAATAAACTTTAAACGAGAAATAAAATGGCAAAGATCCTTGAACTGAACTCGGGCATCTGCATTACCAAATCGATTTCCTTGTTATTTGTTGGTGCCCAATTTGGAGTTGACCCGGTGATATTTAAGTTGATGTATCCGCACGGTATTTCTAAAATAATTACGTGCGATATGAATTGAAAGTTGAAAGGTGAAATATATAATTGAAAAATAGTTTAATTAGATGAGTTACGTAAGCATAATATTATTAATATTTATGATATTGTGTATTCAAAAACAGAGAAGGACATATACAGAAAGAAACATCAAGAGAATATACGAAACATATGTAACTAGAACAGTACAATAATACAAGTAACACAAAAAAAAAGAAAATACACGAGAAGAAGTAAGGAAGATTACTTAATTGGTTCATTAGTTTCTGGTGCATTCCTGTCCGACAGCAGTATCAGGAGAAGAATTTAATCCTTCAGTGTACGAGTGGAAGATCATCTAAGATGAAGTCTGCCTAATTCTCGAGCAGTCTAAATTATGTATGAATATTATTTATATTTTTTTGTATGTATTAGGTATTTCTGTGAGCACAAAATCAAAAATTCGATATTTATAAAATGTACGTAAAGCCCTACACCAAAAATATAAAATAACAAATGATTCAATTTTAAAAGCACATTTAAAAAGTCAAGTGCTGCTCATATTTTTGTGGTTTGTGGTTTTAATTTCATAAAAAGGTATCAAAAAATGAAAGCTTTATCAAATCAGTAATTTTGAATACTTCAGCTCCCATACCCAATAACCTTAAATTAAATAATGATATATTATTTATAGAAATAATTGAAAATTGTTCAATAAGCTTTAGAAATAGCCTTTTTCGGAGTGTCTGTATAAATTTCATGTATGTATACACAAACAGAGAAAATGGATGAACGAATCAAATTAAATCAACTCGAAATGGCAATTCGCAGTCGGAATGGTGACCCTTTTCATTACACGCGACGTTTAAAGTGCTTTCTCGTGCCTTTTTTTCCGAACACATCGACACTGTCAGAGTAAATGTCTCGTCTTTTCCTTTTTAGGCGCGGAGAAAGAGAAATTTCGCTACGTGTACTACTAAATTAAAAATGCAAATAATTCACATCTCCGCAATCTACATATTTAAATAGGTGATTTGCATATCGTTTGAATTCTAATATATGTGGACTTTTACCTCTCGTAATTTTTGATGTTTCGGCATATCCTGCTTGTGAACGACCACAGCTGATGCTGCTAAAGCTGTGGCGGCTTTACGAGACATGCATTGCCCCATCTGTGACTGTCTAGTTATTGGTAATCCCCCGAAGATCTAAAGAAAAAAATTAATAATCATTAGCTAAATATATTATTTAATTAATTAATTAAAGACTATATGTAGATAATCGATAATAAGAATAAAATGTAGATTTATGCCCAAAAATTATATATGTATGACCATATAATAGTAATTGCTATTTCCTTTCGTAAGTTAGTGAAGACATAATTAGAGCTTTTGGGTAATTACTCCTCGCATATATTATAATTTAAAACCATTCGAACAATGTGTGCTTGTAACGTCTCAGGAAGAGATTCATTCAAAGGCTCGCGGCGCATGCAGAGAAATTGCAGGTTGGGTAATGTTGGGTAAGCAGCTCATTACAATCGGCGTTTTCTCGTAATTTGTTTAAATTATTCAAATTTCCCGTTAGGAAACATCGGTTGATCACCTGAGAAGCGGTTTCCTATCAGATCGACAGTTACAGCACCGATGGTTCGGAAATGTTCTTTGTAATAACCATGGCCGCTCATTCATACGACTACAGCATTCCTGCCGCGTATGCTTTCAAAGGTCATTAACAATTCAGTTAATGTATTATTAACGATTCGATACGTTTTACCGATGAATTCCGACTTTTCAACACCTGTCCAACAGCTGTAATCTCGACCATTCCACGCCGCAGAAAAGTGAAATTGCTTTACGCAACCGCCGACCGCAGATTGTGTGGAAAAAAGCTGGACACTGACGATTTTTCCAGAGGAGGAAATCCGCTCGAGCATAAAAGCAGAGATACGGGAGTTCGTGAGTTTGAAAATTCCAGAGGCACTTTTCATATCCTTTGTGCACCAACTCGAACAGTCACGTAATACGTGTAGGTATATATTTTTCTGTCGGTGTTTTGTATTAGGTATGCAGCAAAAAACAAAAATAAATATTTATATGAGAATATATACATAAGGATATTGATCGATTTCAATTTGTGCAGTTGTTTTTTGAAATGTATTTTCACTCATATAAACACATAAATTATTTAAAAGAAATGCAGCAAATATGTATTTGCAGTGGAGAAAATTTGATAATTATATAAAAAACACAAAAAACAACTCTCAACTACATTTAGTAATAAAATTCATTTTGTATTATAATTAAACATACTTTACAATTAGAAGTATTATAGAGTGGAGGTGAAATTAATATATATATTTTTTAATTTGACTAGCGAAATTAAAACTTTAAATGGAATAGACTGTTGTGAAATTTCACTTTTTCTATAATCACTTTGACAATATAAACATAGGAAAAAAAATAGTGTTAATGGACAATAACTTATTGAGACAACATTTTTCTTATCATGTATAATAAAAAACCACCTAGGCGTAGACATAGATTACTTTGATATTTTTCTGCTCCGAGTCTAAGATATTAATAAATACATGAATTAAAGAGATCCATTGTTCCTTGATTATTTAGTGATATATAACGCACAGAAAGTAAAAAGAGTAATAAAATATTTGACTGATATAGAATATAAGATGGAAAGGGTAGAAAAAAACCTTAACTTATAGTAGATACTTCTATTATGATTGGCAAGGAAAGTTAATTTCTTTCAAATAAGTGTCCTTAAATCTGTAATTCTCCATTTTGATCTCGAAAAACTAACCAAAAATTAAACTTTTTGTTTAAACGACATGGGCAAGTTAACAGCTCAATTCGTCTTTCAATTGTCATCGTCGACTCAGATTTTACCGTTGATTTTTGTTTTTTTTTTGTTTATTACGATTGAAATCATATTTAGAAAAATTGTTTAACTTTGATGGCCTATGTCTTGGTCATTTGAAGACTTTATAGTCAATCGACTTTGTGTTTTCTTCAATAAATGATCAATCTATAATGTGCAAAAGATGATAATAATGAGCGTATACCACCTGCAATTGTCTAAAGACTGAAAACACGTTTTCACTATTTTTTGGGAGTGAAAAGTTTACCATATTCATGGAATTTGTCTTTTTGTGAGCATTATTTTGAAATATCAACTGCTTTAAGTAATTAAATATTAGAATTACGGTTTCCCGGACAAGAACAGCCACGGACTGGTTTTGACTACTTTAGATTCTCATGCAGTTAATATTAATGTAAATTTGAAACAAATGTTTAATGTTATATAAGCAAAACAATTTATTGTTAACTAATTGAATTATTTGATGTGATAAAAAGGATTCAATTAAAATTATCAATCGTTAAAGGAATTATCATAAACAAGTTATGTATTTATTTATCTTTCAAGAAATCTAGGATTTTTTAAAATGTTGAATACATATTTTTAGGGCAATATAGACATAGGGACTTTTGAATAATTGGAGTTATCACAATGTCTAATATTGGTATATTAAACTTAACGGTTTAAAATTATTGGTTTTTAGTCTAACATTAAGAAAGGTAGAAATGACGAATTTAAGTGCAATTCAGGCCAATATATCTTATTGGTTTTAAAAAAATGATTAAAATTAGATTTTTCGAATATAAAGCCTTTTAAAAAATATATATAACACATTTTCTTGCATATTATAAACAACAGAATTTAGTATTATAAATTCGTATTTACCTGTTTTCTACAACGTAGACTGTTTTTTTTTTCTTTGATGTCATACAAATGCTAATTTACTTACACTTTATTTAGTTATGTAGTCAGGTGCGTGCCTGAAACGGAGAATGACTCATATTATTTTATGCTAATTCAAAAAATGGAATTCACAAAATAAATATATTTACTTAATAAAAACATACTGAACAAATTACAAAAAAAAATATGTTTATTGCTTCTTAAGCTGATAAGAATTGTCCTTACAGATAATTAGTTTTTGGCGAATACTATATGAATTATATTATATTCTTTAAAAAAACCATAATTCTCTTTAAATTACAGTTAAATACAAAAAATATATTGTTGAGGTGCAAAATATTATAATAATTTAAAAAATCTTGTATATAATAAATAAATATGTTTGAAAATTGTATGTTAATATGTTTACCCTTCGATATTATTGTCATTGATTGTTATTTAGCCTTTAATGGTGCATTGGTATTAACGCACGATTAGTATTTTATATATAAATATATTCCCGAACTGACGTGCAGCAACGTTGATTCATGTCAGTAGTTGGATGGGTGACCGGTACCATTCACCATTGACGGGGCGATCATTTAAACACAATAATACACAAATCACACGGCGGAAGGACCACGTGGTCAATAGCCAAACACTACTACTACTACTAGTAAAACAAACTACTCATTTTTAACATTTAAGAGCTTCATATTTGAAACAAAAGGTAATTATGGTTATGTAAAAATTAACTCGACTAGCTTAAGGTTTTTAGGGATTTAAAACTATAAAAGAAATGCTAAGCTTTCCATTATAGTTTTGATCTTTATAAACGTCAACTCAGAATTTAAATTTATTTGTACAAATTATGATAACAAACACGCACAGAGTATGATATATATTTCTTACAAATTCCGTATTTTGTTATATTAAATATAAATAAATAACATGAAGAAAATTACTAAATCATTAATACCAACGACTGTAATTTAAACAGTTTTCAATATTATTACTTGTACTTTATTCAAGGATAACATGAATGAGGTCATTTCAAATATTCTCTGAACTAAAAATAAAGCATAATTGTAGTTATTTTTCAGTGACTATGTGGAAATGTATAAATATATTTACCTGTTTATGTATTCGATAATTGATTATTATTCATATTTTTATATCATCGGCAGAATATTGAAATAGTATTACGCCTTTAGATTTTCGAAATCGATTTAACAATAAAATATTATTACATTTATATAACTATTAATTGTATGATCGCTATAAAAGTGATTATTGTAATAATTGATAATTACATTGTTGTATTAAATAAAGAAAACTCCCTTAGAACTATATTAAATCATTTCAAATGAATAAATAAAAGTTGGATAAAACAGTTAAGTATTTAATTATATAATTGAAGGTGATTAATATTGAAAATTCAAGTCCTAATAAATAATATAATTAATTCTTTGTTCTTTGTTTTTTCTTAGTGGAATTGTAATTTTTAAGTTAAGAAAATAAAAACTCTTGGTTAGTTGTAATTAATATTTTAATTAGTTTTCTGACATATGTTAAAGCGATTTAGATCAAATAAGATAATCATCTAAAATTTAAAAAAAACCCTTATCGACTTGGCATGTGCCATGTGACGAAAGGTGCTCATGAAAGAGCAACAGTTATACGCACAAGATTACTTGTAATCTTCTACATATAATTTTTTGAGTTGCTCTTTCATTTCATGTATTTATTATGATTTTAAGTTTTACCTAATAAATATTGCAAAGCGTTAAAACCCCGATATTCGTTTAGAAATATCCGGTAATTATTTAAAATATGAAGTATACTAAGTCATTGAAGGAAATTGTGTTGTTAGATTATAATATCAATAAAGCTCTTATTTAACAACTCAAAATGAATCTTAATTTGAAACAATTTTTGCCTGCACTTAGTCTTGGAATTGTTACCTAACCCATTTAATAGAATAATAATAATATTGCAGCGAAACCCATTATATCAACTTATTAGGATAATCTGTGCTTTTTCCTCAAAAATGTTTTCTTTAAATGTTCGTTCTTAGACGAAGCACTAGAAGTTCTATTCATTAAAAAAATCATAAACATAAGATTATAAATAAATAATAAATTATAAATGTTGTTGTATTGTTAATTGATCAACTCTACTAAATGATGTGCGTTAAGGTTTATATTATTCATTTTTTTGGAAAATATTTTAATTTAATTAATCCGTAAAAATTTAATAGTTAAAAGGTTCTATCCCTTGAAAACATTTTACTAATTTTCTTTTTACATTTTTGTCTTAAACAACTGTAAATATCACTAAAAGATCTGTTCCTCAAAAAATCATAAACCTAAAAGGAGGCATTTAATAGAAAAATTAAACGGCGAAACAGGTTCATCATTTTTTTTATTAAACAGGGTTCATTATAAAAGTAATACCCGTTTTCTGGTAAAATATATTTTTTGATCGTACCGGTACAAAGGCTTAAAATTCTTTAAAATACCTTCTCAAAGCACGGCGAAAAGATCTGTTCCTAAAAAAATGATAAACCTAAAAGAAGGCATTGAAACAGTTAAACAAGTTTATCAAAAAAATAATTTTTACTATTATACAGGGTCTATTATAAAAGTAATGCGCATTTTCTGAGAAAATATATTTATTGATCACATCGATACAAATGCTTAAAATTCTTCAAAATACTTTCTCCCGACGTGTCTGCCATGTCTGGAAGGTACTTTGAGACTCCTCGGTGGGAATGTTTTTTGGAACGTTGTAACATGCTTTTAAATGTTTCCACGAACCTTCAATGCTTTCTTTTCTGCTCTCTTCAGTAGGGGGAAAATACACGAAGCCATGTCGAGAATGTAATAGGGCTGAGGGACCAGTGAGGTGTTCCTCTGCACCAGGGAGTTGGTATGGATGAAGACCGTGTGGTTGGAGGCATTATCATAGTGGTGCTTGACAGTGTCTTTGATGTAAGCCCTAAGGCCTCGATGTTTCAATCTCTAGCACCTGCTGGTAGAAGACTGAGTTGATAGTTTCTTCCTGGGGTACAAACTCAAAATGGATAATTCCTCGGACGTCAGAAAAGACAATGAGCATCGTTTTGTTGGGAGACTTCTTCATTCGCAGTTTCTTAGGAATGCTAAAATCGTGGCCAAAATTCCCTAAAAATTAATGTTTGTTTTTGTGGTCTACTTATTTAGGTTGGTTCCTAGTATATTAAGAAGAATTTATTTTTCTTATATTTGTAATGAAGTTTTTTCATCAGCGATCTCAAAAAAGCCGATATACAAATTCATACAAATCCTAACAATTTTCACCTTTATTGTCCGCCTTATTGGATCCGTCATTTTGTTAATTGGAAATTTTTAATTCTGATTTTTTATCAGCGCCCTCAAAAAAAGTTGATGTACAAATTTTTAGTGAAATTTTAGAAATTTTAGCCGTTAGTGTCCGCCATGTTGGATCCGCTATTTTCTTTTTTTAAATTGTTTATTAGGATTTTTCGTTACTTTCCCCAAAACAATCTATATATAAAGTTTCAATTAAACCCATCAACATCTTTATATTATGGCCTTTTCGGCATTTTGGAACCACTGTGGGGCGGGGGGATGATTTTGTGAGCTGCTCTCTGTTCTGTCTTTTCAGTTCTGGTCGCACTCTAACATCCAGGATTCGTTTTCGGTTACGACAGAGTTAAGAAAGCTCATTTTGAATCAAATCCATCAATTCTGGACAGCGTGCAACTCGAAGTCCTTTCTGGTATTCAGTCAACAGTTTCGGCACAAGCTTCGCGCAGATTTTGCGCATTTGCAGATCCTAAGGAACTTTCTCAGGTACCGCAAATGAGGACATGTTTAGGGTGTCAGCAATTTGCTGGATGCTCAATCGACGCAAAACTTCGTGCATACGATTTACGTTTTCGTCTGTTCTGGTTATTTTTGAGTGTCCAGAACGGGGTTCGTCGGCGAACTCCTTCCGGCCCTCCTCGAACGCCTTCCGCCATCTCCTTGAAATACTTGATTGATCCTTGAAGATTTCTTAAAGCATCTGCAATGTTTCGGTTGCTTCCAAGCCGAACACCAAACTTGTTTGCGATTCGCTGTTTAAGCGTATGATAGTTAATAAAAGCTATGGATTGGTTTCGATGTATTTAGGTTTCCATAAAATCCAAAAATATTTTATTAAAAAAATTGGGTTAATTGATTAAGCAAAACCTACAGCTGAGCATTTATTCAAGTGCCACTAGAAGATCTGTTTTCTAACATTACTAAAAACTTAAGTGAAAAGATTGTATGTTTAAGGAACTAACTTGTCTTACAAACAAAAATTTTGCATTCATCCAAAGCCAAAGAAACGCTAATAATATGAAAATATATTTTCCTTATAAACAGGAAATCTTTTCAATTAAATATGTTAGTATTATTTAACAGGCTCTATAGGAAGAAATAGTACAGCAGCTTCATCTATGTGTAGTACTTAATTCAAACATCCTCGTAATATTTTGATTTTACAGAATTATTTACACTTTAGTGATTCTTCTGTTTAGATATTAATTATATAAACGTTTTATCCCAACGTTATATTATCGGTACAGAAACCAAGATTGACATGTCTGGTGTTAAGTGAACATTAAATATGAGTATTTCAGGAAGAAAAAGTAATATCGTGCCAAGAAAGAAGAAGTTGATACTTTTGACCTAAGAAAGTGAGTGACCAAAGAAAAGCTTATCAAAATGTTATGGATAAGACCATTGTCAAAAAATACCCGAAACGTAAACTGATTTTCCTTTATTTGGCCACATTGTGGGGTCTGAAGTCAAGCCAATTTTCTCATTGTATGACATTGTATGAAGTTCTAGTGTAGTTCAAGAATATTATTTTCCTTATTTTATTAATTTTCCAATAAATTCTGACTTAACATAAAACTATTTTTTATGAATGGCTAAAATCTAGAAAGTAGTATTAAAAAGTCTGTCCTTAAACAAAATTCGAATTAAGTGCAAAACTCTTCTCTATTGTTCCTTTCATCTACTGAATTTCTGATAGCTTTGGTGCTTAAAAGCACAGCTTTATTTTAAATAGTAGTTTGTATTATTTTCTTGTGAATTGCAATATTTACCTTAATATAAAGTTACCATTATATCGCAAAAAATGAAGTAAAGTGTTTAACACATTTAACCGCGCTAATTGGATTTCGGACTAATATGTCCTATATACGGCTGAGCGGATTAGTGCACTTAGGCCGCAAATTGTGACAAAGGCGTAATAAGATTGCAATACCGACCTTTGGAGGATTTCTAAAGGCGGTAAACAAATAGCATTGTGTTTATTGGATAATTCAGCACCTGCTGCAACATATACTAAGAATACATTTACCAAGAGGATTACTTTTTTAATGATTGCAACTAAGAGTTTTGTAAAAAGAACTTAAATACAAGATTGGTTAATATTAATAACTAGATTTTCTTCACATACAATTTTCAAAATTACTCTTGCTGCTATTAGCTTCGTTTATTCTTCTGGGATAATTATTATAGTAGCCGTTGTTTATTATTGTATGTTTTTAACGTAATTGTAAATGCAATTGCACTCGTCTAATGCGTTTGAGTGCAGTGTGAGAAAACGCCGGGCGTTGCAGGAGTAATTTTGGTCGTTGCTCTTTTGAACTCGGGGAGTATCAACATGACGTACGCACATTTCTCCACGCACCCAGTAACGTACCCACATGGGCGTCCAGCAATGCCCTTCGGGCGCTTCTATTTCTTACACATATTTCACAAATTAAAGTTGTTGCTAACCACTTCTATAAATTATTCAAATGTGTTTAAGTTAAATATAAAAGAAATATTTGCAATGGTAGTTATAGGTAGATCGAGTAGCCACGCCCAAAAATCTTCTACCTACAACAATCTCAGTATAAGCAGATAACATTAAATTTATTCATTTGAATGCTGTTTGAAAAATTAAGTAGGACCCGTATCACCATTTCGGATATAATTAATGTTGTTTCATTGTTACGGAGGCGATCCTCATGAGTGACTAATTCAGATTCTAATAATTGACATTGACACAAAACGTCGCCGTAATTATTCTCATATAATATGAGCACAAATAAGACAAAAATGGCTAAAATATTGCCTAAATGGTTAGAATCTACTACTGAAGAGGATGTCATCATCTACTCGTAGTATTATGGGTCTGAGTGGAAGAACACCACGTGAACTCCGCCCGCATGTCCCCTGCTCTAAATTGTAAAGTGTTTATATATTTATACAAATTGTTAGAACATTACTTTAAGTGGACATGTAAAGAAAAATAAAGAATAAAGAATAAAGAATAATTATGCAGATATATTAACCATATACAAATACAGAATATTAAAACGAAAATTATTATATTTTTAAGCGATTATAATTACTTTTAACTAGTTTATAACGAGGATACCAGGAAAGTGCGCTGATGAATAGAGTAGCCGCCGAATGTGTGCTAACATGTTGTATTTGAGTTGTCTGTGTGCAAAGTTACGTTTCGCTGGTATTGACTGTGCTGTTTATGAAAGAGTTTTTTAATGTTCAAGAAAATAAAGAAAGTTGTAGTGAAGTTAGGGTTGTGAATAGATTTTTCAACTGAAGAAATGTGCGATCTTGCTATATTCATCTTCAATTGGAGGGTGTATTGAAAAAATGTTATGAGTCGTTTGTTCACCTATTTACTTACACTATTTGTCTATAATAGCCGATACCTAGTATTAAGCTTGGCCTGTAATCGTGTGCGCTTTTTGCGATTCATTTAAAATTTGTATTCTAAAATTAGAGAAAAATGAGCGTAAAACAATAAAGACTTTCATATAACGTGAGGTATAAACTAATTGTGATCAATTATGCAAAACAATATGAAAACAGAGCAGCAGAAAGACATGTGGACCAACCAAAAGAAAAACAAGATAAAACTATTAAAACTGTTAAGTAAAGACAAAAATTAAACATTCTGTTCGTACTTATAAAAATGGCTAGGATTAGAAGTACAAGTAAAAAATTGGGTAACAAATAATCCAAGCATGGGAATATGTAGTTCTACGAAAATGATAATTTTCGAAGCGAAAAGATGGGAAATTGCTAATAAATTTTTAGATTTTACCATATTGGTGTTTTAGATATATAAAAAGGCATGGGTTATGTAGGCTTACAGAAAACACATTAGCCCAAAAATGCCGTCTGAATACGAAACTAAAATTATAGAATTTTATAGACGTAATATCAGGGAGAAGGAAATATAATTTCGAGATTAATCAAAATGCGAATATAGATGGGTTGCCTTTAACTTTTGATGTCCCTTCAAATCAGACTGTAGATTTTAAGGGCATCAAATAAATAATGAACACAAGAACAAATTACGAAACACTACACTTTAGTTTAAAAAAATAGAACAATACATTAAATTCACTTTGTTGTTATCACATATGGTTTTTATTATTAGTGACCGGTTTCAACTATTACATGGTCATTTTTAAACTAGTTTGGCCACCGGTCACTAATAATAAAAACCGTGTGTGATAACAACAAAGTGAATTTCATGTATCGTCCTGTTTCTCAAAAATGTTTCACAAAGTAATACCTTTAAGCATCAACTATACTTTAGATTTTAGATTTCTTTGCTGCGTGGACGGAAGAAAACTACAACAGTACAAAAGATGAAATTCCTAGTGGCATTATTATTCACGTTAAAAAAAAGCCTGGATGGGTGAGACAGGAGTGAAATTATGAATAGAAAAATGTGAACAAAACGTCCAGGTTCATTATTTAAAAAAAGGATGTTAGTGTGGGATCAATTCGAAACGCATATAACATAATTAATCAAGAAGCTTCTAAAAGGAACGAATACAGAAATAGCAATAATTCCTGGAAACTTTACAAGTCAGTTACCAATAAATGGACGACAAAACCAAATCATGCTTTCATCGCAAGAAGACGACCAAAAATTATCAATAAACCATTCAAGAATTGTATGACAGACGAGTGAAATAAATGGATGACAAAACCAAATTTGTATCGGGATGAAGAATTCTTGAGAAGCTGTGGAAGAAGAGACGATTAAAAATTGCGGAATAAATAATGCTATAGATGATACTGAAGATGACGCAGTTTTGGAAAGGAGTGATAACAATAGTTCAGTCAAAAGCAATACGAACGATGATAGAGTGAGAGAGTGACAGTACGGAGAGTAAAGATTAACCGAATGTGGCTAGTACGAGTTAGGTTAAAAATAAATAAAAATTATGACCCGAATATAACATTAAAATATGTTTTACTAAAAATTGTATGAAGAAGCATCTTATTCTCCAGTGCGTCTTATAGTCCGAAAAATACGGTATTTTTTTGACATTGTAGAGTTGTATGTATTGCTATCTATCAAGGTCAAAATATCTTAAAGCAATGATTTATTTATTGGGTTAGGACCATATATAATTAATTGGGATAGGTCAACAGTATGCTACGTCAATTAATTGTTTATTGGGATAGGTCACGCGTGTCTTAAAGTGATGAATAGTTTATTAATCCAGGTCAAAGGTACGCCAAGCCAATGCATAATGTATTAACCTAGGTCAAGAATCGGTAGGGCAATAAATAATTTATTAACTTAGGTCAAGAGTATGGTAGAGTACTGAAGAATTAAAAAAGTAAACTTATAAACGATAATTTTTGTTTTAAAAAAATATACAAGAAAAGTTCATTCACTACTTTTTAGTTTTGTATGTATGTCCTTAAAATCTCTGAAAATGGAATAGTACAATATTTTTACTTTCCCTATATATATGTAGGGGAAGTATTGTTTTCGTGCATGAAAATGTCTGTGGTATCAATCTCAAGTAGTGACGACATATAAGATTTCGCGTCCTTGTACTGTAGTTATGGGAATCATTATTTATCTTGTAGAGATGAACGTTTTCATGAACATATTGTCAAGACTCCATCGTATATAAGGAAGGCACAGTTAATACCTTCAATTCTGTGAAAGTACCTCCATAATCATCTCGGTAGATCATAAACGCAATAATCCTTACTGCGCGGCGTAGTCCAAATTAATTTTGGCCATTGCTGGCGTATTTATGTCCATTTTATATATTAGTAAGCCATATGTAATATGGCTTTGAACAAGCGGGAAATATATAGTTCTCAGCGCATTATCAGGAAGCCTGTTCCTCAATTGTCGCAGCAAGTAAATTGATTTAAAAAGTTTACTAGCAATGTCGAACCATGTTTATGCCATAATAGCTTTGAATTAATTTGAATTCCGGGAAATTTTGCACTATTTATTACAACGTTTGGTTTCAGGGAGAATGTATGGTGGTTGACTTTTCGGGTTTGACTGCCAGTTAATGAACAGTGACTCGCACATTTTCAGGGTAGTGTCGTCGGCAAATAATACGGTTGGTGATACATTACTCTAATACGGGAGGTCATTTATATAAAGTAAAAAACAAGGGTCCTAATATTGACCCTTGAGGGATACCATGTAATCTTCTGATATGTAGTTATTTACATTAACTATCTGTGTACTATTTCCCAGATATGAGTTTATCAGGCGGTAGCTAGTTGGATGAAGGTTGTAATAGTATAGCTCTGCAGAAGAATATCATGATCAATCAAAAGCCTTAGTGAGATCTAAAAACGTGGCGACTGAGTACGAATCATTTTCGAAATCCTAATAGATCTCATCTTTGAAGGCCAAGACCATACTGATTATCTGACATTATGTTATTTGTGTCCAAGAAGTCAACAACACTGTTTGTACGAAATGTTCTCGAATACTTTCGACAATATGGGTAAAATAGATATGGTATATAGTTATTACACTCAGCTTTATCATATTTTTCATGGACGAGCCCTCTGAAGGCAGGAAGGGAAGACATGCGCCTCAATACACTGATTGATCAGGCTTGTAAGTTGTGATATAATAATATCCACTATAGTTTTTAGTAAACTAATATTCATACCGTAAATATCTCTACTGGTCGATCATTTTAATTGTTGAATTATAGATCGGGCAGTGGTGGGACTAACACGTTTAAATTAAAAGTAGGTACCTGGTCTAATGTTCATTTTGCTTAACAAGTTAAAAGGTGTTTCGTTGCTATTCGGCAGAGTGTTAATTACGTCATCCGCTACATTAACAAAAAAAGAATTAAGTGTGTCTGCACTAATATTAATATCATTATTGGGTTTATTGAATTGTACTAAGGACCATAATCCTTTAGTGATTCCTAGAGCTTTTTATGTAGGATTCATTTGCAAATATTTTGGCTTTATTCAATGCAAAGATGTATTTACGTTTATATTCGTTATAGGCTGGCAGAAGATCAATATACTTGCAGCTTATGTCTTTCATAAAGTGCTATGTTTCTCTCATATTACGCAGATTGTACCAAATAATTTGTTTTTTATTTTTAAGAGCAAGATACTTCTCAGGAAATCAAACCTCTAAATAATGCTCAAGTATAGCCATGGATGCATTAAATTTTTACTCCGGACAACCTCCGATTTGATCAACACAATTTCAGTCTACGTTACTTAAAAGACTGTA
>CAXAKX010000457.1:0-10000 GCA_963969525.1 Ontholestes murinus | reverse complement strand
TGCCTGAACGCCTCTAAGGCCGTATCCTGTCTAGTCAAAGTAGGCAACGATACCTTTAGGAGTTCCGGGAGTCGAAAGGCTCTAAACCATATGACTTTACTAGGCGTGCGGTGTTCGCACCGCGCGTCGCACTGGCCCTTAAATTGCCTGGCTGTGATGACTGGCGGACGACCGGATATTTCGGCTCGTCTTTGCCTCATCTCGAAAGGTCGACTATCGGTCCATATTTCGATGTCGGAACTCGGAATTGTTTGTAGACGACTTATGTACCTAGCAGGGTGTTGTTCCCGGTAGAGCAGTTACCACGCTGCGATCTGTTGAGACTCTGCCCTTTGCTTGGGGATTCGTCACGATGTACACACACGATGATGTACTGGCTTGGTCGCGCCACGACGATGATACATATCGTTTTATTCGTTCGAGCCGCCGTCGTTTTCTCATCACACACACATCGTGTGCTGTTGTGTTGTCGTTGTTGATGTGTTGTTTGCACGTATGTCTGCATGTGACACGAGCATAGGCTTGCTTCGTGTCCAGTTATCAGACTTATTTGGGCACGCACACACACACACGCCGCGCAGCACACAACCGTGTGTGATAAACGAGCGCCCGAACATACACGGATAAATACATGTTGTACATCAATGTGCGCACTAAAGTACGTGTACGTGTACGTACGTCGTGATCGTACACCTCGAAAATATGCATTCATTTATTCATATATTTGAAGAAATTAAAATTGATAATTTTTTTTGATGATGATGTGATGATGTGTGTGTGTATAGAGCAGAGACGCCGAAAATCGTCGGGTCGGTCTCTGTTCGCGCACATCAGTTCACATAATATATTTTCATCATCGAGAGAGAGAGACACACACAAAAAAAAAAAAAAAAAAACCACCACACACAGACAATCTCGTTCGATCTTATCATCGCATGTTGTTGTGAAAGAAGAACGAGTGTTGTGAGTGTTGTGTGTGTGGAGAAAAAGAGGCGACTAAAACCATTACTACTTCTTACATTAGTTTAGTTGTAGAGTTAATGGGCGGCAGGTACACCTATTTTTATTAACAACACAAAAATTTATTTTAACAACGAACGAAAGGAGAAGAGTACATTGTACACATTTTTTTTTTTTTTTAACAAAAATAATGTGGGTGTTCTTAAAATTATTACGAACGAAAAATGTTAATAAATTAATAAAATATTTATTTCATCCATCATCATACCAGTTTTATTCAGCCACAGCAGTTAAACATAAAATAACAATAATATAAATAATAAATAAAAATATTAATTGATGATATGATGATATATAATAATAATGCTGCTGGTAAAAATTACAATGGATAAACGATATTTTTTTTTTAAATGATCGATGGGCGTTATTCTGTACACGAATGGACATCAGATCTGCGGCCGTTATTCGGTACACGAATAGGCATCACATCTGCGGCCGTTATTCGGTACACGAATAGGGATCACATTTGCGGCCGCTATTCGGTACGTAAAGTGATATAATTAATTACCGTTTTTCTGTACCCATATCCGTAACGAATGTATGTTAAATAAGGCGTGAGTGGTGGTTAAATTTCGCAATTTTCACACTTACCACCAATGTTTCCTTTCGTTTCGAACGAGCGAATGGACGAATTTTATATTATCGTATAGTAAAAGAACTTTCGACAGTCATCCGGTACCGGTGTGCGATTGGCCTATATGTGGCGGCCGGTGGGTCGATGTGCACGATGCTAAAAGCGAAATTTCGATCGACACGAAATAATTTCGAAATTTTTACCACGGTTCGCATTTATTTCCGCTCGTCGATGTGTCCTTTCGTATCGCGTAAGCGAATTAACGAATATTATATTTTAATATTATAAAAATAATTTCGACAAGAAATAATTTCGAAACTTTTACCACGGTTCGCAATTTATTTCCGCTCGTCGATCTTTTTTCCTTACGTTTCGTGCGAGCGAACGAACGAACGAACGAATATTATATTATCGAATGATAAAAGAAATTTCGACAGTCATTCTGTACCGGTGTGGCGGTCGGTCGGTGTGCACGGTGCGAAAAGCGAAATTTCGATCGACACGAAATAATTACGAAATTTTTACCACGGTTCGCATTTATTTCCGCTCGTCGATGTGTCCTTTCGTATCGCGTAAGCGAATTAACGAATATTATATTTTAATATAATAAAAATAATTTCTGCCGTTATTCGGTACCTATGTACGAAAAACCTATATGTGGCGGTCGGTCGGTCGGTGTGCACGGAGCTAAAACCGAAATTTCGACAAGAAATAATTTCGAAATAATTTCGAAACTTTTACCACGGTTCGCAATTTATTTCCGCTCGTCGATCTTTTTTCCTTACGTTTCGTGCGAGCGAACGAACGAACGAACGAACGAATATTATATTATCGAATGATAAAAGAAATTTCGACAGTCATTCTGTACCGGTGTGGCGGTCGGTCGGTGTGCACGGTGCGAAAAGCGAAATTTCGATCGACACGAAATAATTACGAAATTTTTACCACGGTTCGCATTTATTTCCGCTCGTCGATGTGTCCTTTCGTATCGCGTAAGCGAATTAACGCATATTATATTTTAATATTATAAAAATAATTTCGACAAGAAATAATTTCGAAACTTTTACCACGGTTCGCAATTAATTTCCGCTCGTCGATCTTTTTTCCTTACGTTTCCTGCGAGCGAGCGAACGAACGAATATTATATTATCGAATGATAAAAGAAATTTCGACAGTCATTCTGTACCGGTGTGGCGGTCGGTCGGTGTGCACGGTGCGAAAAGCGAAATTTCGATCGACACGAAATAATTACGAAATTTTTACCACGGTTCACATTTATTTCCGCTCGTCGATGTGTCCTTTCGTATCGCGTAAGCGAATTAACGAAAATTTTATTTTAATAAAATAAAAATAATTTCTGCCGTTATTCTGTACATGTGTACGAAAAATATATATGTGAGGCGGTCGGTCGGTGTGCACGATGCCAAAAGCGTTATTCGGTACGGGCGTGCGAAATAATTGTACGCGGCGGTCGGTCGGTGTGCACGATGCTAAAAGCGTTACTCGGTACCTGTGTGCGAAAAACCTAAAGTCGAACGTTTTGACTTCGGTCCGCTTTATTTCCACTCGCCGATCTGTCCTTTCGCATCGCGTAAGCGAATTAACGAAAATTTTATTTTAATAAAATAAAAATAATTTCTGCCGTTATTCCGTACCTATGTACGAAAAATATATATGTGAGGCGGTCGGTCGGTGTGCACGATGCCAAAAGCGTTATTCGGTACGGGCGTGCGAAATAATTGTACGCGGCGGTCGGTCGGTGTGCACGATGCTAAAAGCGTTATTCGGTACCTGTGTGCGAAAAACCTAAAGTCGAACGTTTTCACTTCGGTCCGCTTTATTTCCACTCGCCGATCTGTCCTTTCGCATCGCGTAAGCGAATTAACGAAAATTTTATTTTAATAAAATAAAAATAATTTCTGCCGTTATTCCGTACCTATGTACGAAAAATATATATGTGAGGCGGTCGGTCGGTGTGCACGATGCCAAAAGCGTTATTCGGTACGGGCGTGCGAAATAATTGTACGCGGCGGTCGGTCGGTGTGCACGATGCTAAAAGCGTTATTCGGTACCTGTGTGCGAAAAACCTAAAGTCGAACGTTTTGACTTCGGTCCGCTTTATTTCCACTCGCCGATCTGTCCTTTCGCATCGCGTAAGCGAATTAACGAAAATTTTATTTTAATAAAATAAAAATAATTTCTGCCGTTATTCCGTACCTATGTACGAAAAATATATATGTGAGGCGGTCGGTCGGTGTGCACGATGCCAAAAGCGTTATTCGGTACGGGCGTGCGTAATAATTGTACGCGGCGGTCGGTCGGTGTGCACGATGCTAAAAGCGTTATTCGGTACCTGTGTGCGAAAAACCTAAAGTCGAACGTTTTCACTTCGGTCCGCTTTATTTCCACTCGCCGATCTGTCCTTTCGAATCGCGTAAGCGAATTAACGAAAATTTTATTTTAATAAAATAAAAATAATTTCTGCCGTTATTCCGTACCTATGTACGAAAAATATATATGTGAGGCGGTCGGTCGGTGTGCACGATGCCAAAAGCGTTATTCGGTACGGGCGTGCGAAATAATTGTACGCGGCGGTCGGTCGGTGTGCACGATGCTAAAAGCGTTATTCGGTACCTGTGTGCGAAAAACCTAAAGTCGAACGTTTTCACTTCGGTCCGCTTTATTTCCACTCGCCGATCTGTCCTTTCGCATCGCGTAAGCGAATTAACGAAAATTTTATTTTATTAAAATAAAAATAATTTCTGCCGTTATTCGGTACCTGTGTACGAAAAACATATATATGAGGCGGTCGGTCGGTGCGAATAAGCGAATTGACGAAAATTTTATTTTAATATAATAAAAATAATTTCTGCCGTTATTCGGTACCTGTGTACGAAAAACATATATATGAGGCGGTCGGTCGGTGCGAATAAGCGAATTGACGAAAATTTTATTTTAATAAAATAAAAATAATTTCTGCCGTTATTCCGTACCTATGTACGAAAAATATATATGTGAGGCGGTCGGTCGGTGTGCACGATGCCAAAAGCGTTATTCGGTACGGGCGTGCGAAATAATTGTACGCGGCGGTCGGTCGGTGTGCACGATGCTAAAAGCGTTATTCGGTACCTGTGTGCGAAAAACCTAAAGTCGAACGTTTTCACTTCGGTCCGCTTTATTTCCACTCGCCGATCTGTCCTTTCGCATCGTGTAAGCGAATTAACGAAAATTTTATTTTATGAAAATAAAAATAATTTCTGCCGTTATTCGGTACCTGTGTACGAAAAACATATATATGAGGCGGTCGGTCGGTGCGAATAAGCGAATTGACGAAAATTTTATTTTATTAAAATAAAAATAATTTCTGCCGTTATTCGGTACCTATGTACGAAAAATATATATGTGAGGCGGTCGGTCGGTGTGCACGATGCCAAAAGCGTTATTCGGTACGGGCGTGCGAAATAATTGTACGCGGCGGTCGGTCGGTGTGCACGATGCTAAAAGCGTTATTCGGTACCTGTGTGCGAAAAACCTAAAGTCGAACGTTTTCACTTCGGTCCGCTTTATTTCCACTCGCCGATCTGTCCTTTCGCATCGTGTAAGCGAATTAACGAAAATTTTATTTTATTAAAATAAAAATAATTTCTGCCGTTATTCGGTACCTGTGTACGAAAAACATATATATGAGGCGGTCGGTCGGTGCGAATAAGCGAATTGACGAAAATTTTATTTTATTAAAATAAAAATAATTTCTGCCGTTATTCGGTACCTGTGTACGAAAAACATATATATGAGGCGGTCGGTCGGTGCGAATAAGCGAATTGACGAAAATTTTATTTTATTAAAATAAAAATAATTTCTGCCGTTATTCGGTACCTGTGTACGAAAAACATATATATTAGGCGGTCGGTCGGTGCGAATAAGCGAATTGACGAAAATTTTATTTTAATATAATAAAAATAATTTCTGCCGTTATTCGGTACCTGTGTACGAAAAACATATATATGAGGCGGTCGGTCGGTGTGCACGATGCTAAAAGCGTTATTCGGTACGGGCGGGCGAAAAACTTATATGCGGCGGTCGGTCGGTGTGCACGATGCCGAGAGCGTTATTCGGTACCTGTGTGCGAGAGACATATATATGTGGTGGTGCACGGTGCGATGAGCGAATTTTCATTTTACGCAAATAAAGTCGAGTATTACGCTTCGTTTCGTCTTGTTTCACACACAAATGATATTTTCGGGCAGTGCTAAGTGGAAAAATAAAAATAAAATTTCTCGCCGTTATTCTGTACAAATATGCATCAAACAGCTGTATGGGCGGTGCAGGTCGAAAGCGTTATTCGGTACCGGTGTGCGAAAAACCTAATGTCGAACGTTTTAACTTCGGTCCGCTTTATTTCCACTCGCCGATGTGTCCTTTCGTATCGAGTAAGCGAATTAACGAAAATTTTATTTTAATAAAATAAAAATAATTTCTGCCGTTATTCGATACCTATGTACGAGAAACATATATATGAGGCGGTCGGTCGGTCGGTCGGTCGGTCGGCGCGCACGATGCTAAAAGCGTTATTCGGTACGGGCGTGCGAAAAACTTAAATGCGGCGGTCGGTCGGTGCGCACGATGCCGAAAGCGTTATTCGGTACCTGTGTGCGAGAGACATATATATGGTGGTGCACGGTGCGATGAGCGAATTTTCGATTTACGCAAATAAAGTCGAGTATTACGCTTCGTTTCGTCTTGTTTCACACACAAATGATATTTTCGGGCAGCGCTAGGTGGAAAAATAAAAATTTAATTTCTCGCCGTTATTCTGTACAAATATGCATCAAACAGCTATATGGGTGGTGCAGGTCGTTCAGGTGAAAAGTGGAAGATTGAAAAAGAACGACCAGGCGAGCAGTATATGTATATATATCGCAAAGAAACGCCGAAATAAATATCCTTTTGGCTTTAATAAACCGTCGCATGGGTAAAATAAAATTTTTAACAAATTTTTGCCCTATGCGACGGACGGAGAGACGAACGACGAACAACGGCGGGCGACGACACACGGCAACGGGCGACGACACAACAACCAGTGTAGTGTAATGCCATTATATACGTTACGTGTAATAAGTCGGCCGGCGTGTTTTTAGTTTTTATCTCTTGTGGGGGAACGCGAGGTCTCAGTGTGTTCACCAAGCTGCTACTTCTCTAGTATTATATATAATATATAATAAGAAGATGTGTGTGGTTTTGCGTGTTCGGTGTGCCTCATATAATCGTTCCCCATCATATTAAAACACATAAAATATCATCATCGTCTGTTGAAAATAAAATCACGGCCTCACGTGTCTGGACAGTTCGATGTATTTAATATAAAACGACGACGAACCGGAGAGACGAACGACGAACAACGGCGGGCGACGACACACGGCAACGGGCGACGACACAACAACCAGTGTAGTGTAATGCCATTATATACGTTACGTGTAATAAGTCGGCCGGCGTGTTTTTAGTTTTTATCTCTTGTGGGGGAACGCGAGGTCTCAGTGTGTTCACCAAGCTGCTACTTCTCTAGTATTATATATAATATATAATAAGAAGATGTGTGTGGTTTTGCGTGTTCGGTGTGCCTCATATAATCGTTCCCCATCATATTAAAACACATAAAATATCATCATCGTCTGTTGAAAATAAAATCACGGCCTCACGTGTCTGGACAGTTCGATGTATTTAATATAAAACGACGACGAACCGGAGAGACGAACGACGAACAACGGCGGGCGACGACACACGGCAACGGGCGACGACACAACAACCAGTGTAGTGTAATGCCATTATATACGTTACGTGTAATAAGTCGGCCGGCGTGTTTTTAGTTTTTATCTCTTGTGGGGGAACGCGAGGTCTCAGTGTGTTCACCAAGCTGCTACTTCTCTAGTATTATATATAATATATAATAAGAAGATGTGTGTGGTTTTGCGTGTTCGGTGTGCCTCATATAATCGTTCCCCATCATATTAATACACATAAAATATCATCATCGTCTGTTGAAAATAAAATCACGGCCTCACGTGTCTGGACAGTTCGATGTATTTAATAAAACGACGACGAAACCGGAGAGACGAACGAGGAACAACGGCGGGCGACGACACACGGCAACGGGCGACACAACAACACCAGTGTAGTAGTGTAATGCCATTATATACGTTACGTGTAATAAGTCGGCCGGCGTGTTTTTAGTTTTATCTCTTGTTTGGGGGAACGCCGAGGTCTCAGTGTTGCACCAATCTGCTACTCTATTATAATATATAATAAGATGTGTGTGGTTTGTGTGTCGGTTGTGCCTCATACAAAAATCGTTCCCCGTATTTTACTACATATATAAATATATATCATCATCGTGTTATTATCGTCTGTTGAAAATAAAATCACGGCCTCGCCGTGTCTGGACAGTTCGATGTTTTAATAAAACGAGACGCGAGAAATCAGTTGCCGCCCGAGGAAATTTTTTTCTTGTCTCTCACCCACCATATATATATACCGTCTGTTGAATATAAAATCACGGCCTCGCCGTGTCCGGACAGTTCGGTGTTGAAAACTCTAACAGGTAGTTTGAACCTGTCCGAATAGCACGTTCGCGGGACCCATTTCGTATATTCGTTTATGCGTATGGCCCTTATGCGAGCAACATGTAGACTGAACATGTAATATTTTTAAAGTAGCGGTGCGTAAAAACTCCGTGAAAATTCAAATGCAATAACTCACCGAATTCCGAGCGAGAATGAAAACTTATGTTGATTGAAATATATATATCATCATAAAGTCAGACGTTCGGGGGACCCGAGCGCGTGGTCCCCTTGGCCGAGACGATGATTTTCAATCTAACGAACAATGATGTTTTTTGTAGTGTGTGTAAGCCTTGGCGAGATGTGAAATTTATAAAATTTCTCTTCTCTCTCATGCCATATATATGATATATTGATGCATTTCGGAGTTGTGTGGACCGAGAGTCTCTCCACTCCTATTCTTGGTGTTCACACCGCCGGCCGGCCGCCGTGTGCTCGTGTACATGTGCCGTCGTGTGCTGACGTGTGTGTCTCCGGGCGCATTATCAAACAAAAAAATTCGTGGGTCTGCATAAATGTGTGAACGTCTAGTCGCAATATCGCCGTAGCACAACCGCCGCCCCGCGTTTCGTGTCTTTTACACAAGTTGCATCACGTCCACCGTCTTGACCCCGCCACAGGGGCGGGATAGGTGTTTTACTGGCGTGCTCTGTATACCAATGGAGTGACACGTTAACGTCGGGGGTCCGTGCACGCGTAAACCGGGATATGTGCGATGTTCCGTTCAGCAGAGAGCAGAATTACGAATTCTTGGTGTTCACACCGCCGGCCGGCCGCCGTGTGCTCGTGTACATGTGCCGTCGTGTGCTCACGTGTGTGTCTCCGGGCGCATTATCAAACAAAAAAAGTCGTGGGTCTGCATAAATGTGTGAACGTCTAGTCGTAATATCGCCGTAGCACAACCGCCGCCCCGCGTTTCGTGTCTTTTACACAAGTTGCATCACGTCCACCGTCTTGACCCCGCCACAGGGGCGGGATAGGTGTTTTACTGGCGTGCTCTGTATACCAATGGAGTGACACGTTAACGTCGGGGGTCCGTGCACGCGTAAACCGGGATATGTGCGATGTTCCGTTCAGCAGAGCAGAATTTCGAACCACCTCTTTATTATAAATAAATGAGCTCGTCGTTACACCGGGCGCGCGCGCGCGTAAGCGCCGCCGCTCGAGTGTGCGCGACTAAACACAGCTCCCTGGTTGATCCTGCCAGTAGTCATATGCTTGTCTCAAAGATTAAGCCATGCATGTCTCAGTACAAGCCAAATTAAGGTGAAACCGCGAAAGGCTCATTAAATCAGTTATGGTTCCTTAGATCGTACCACTTATCCTTGGATAACTGTGGTAATTCTAGAGCTAATACATGCAAACAGAGTTCCGACCGGAGACGGAAGGAGCGCTTTTATTAGATCAAAACCAATCGGTGTCGGACGCGAGTCCGTTCATCGTACAACTTGGTGAATCTGAATAACTTATTGCTGATCGCACGGTCTCGCACCGGCGACGCATCTTTCAAATGTCTGCCTTATCAACTGTCGATGGTAGGTTCTGCGCCTACCATGGTTGTAACGGGTAACGGGGAATCAGGGTTCGATTCCGGAGAGGGAGCCTGAGAAACGGCTACCACATCCAAGGAAGGCAGCAGGCGCGCAAATTACCCACTCCCGGCACGGGGAGGTAGTGACGAAAAATAACGATACGGGACTCATCCGAGGCCCCGTAATCGGAATGAGAACACTCTAAACCTTTTAACGAGGATCAATTGGAGGGCCAGTCTGGTGCCAGCAGCCGCGGTAAT
>CAXAKX010000456.1:0-12563 GCA_963969525.1 Ontholestes murinus | reverse complement strand
CACCCATCCATTCCGTGTGGAATCTGAATATTTTCTACTGTTCTTTATACGCTTGATAACGAATAGTATTAGTTTGCTAAAGGGGTTGTTTGTTTGTAATTCTTGTCATTTCCGGTGCATGATGATGAAATAACGTAATCTAACTTGCATTTAGACATATTTTTTCATCAATGCTATTAATATGAATTAAATAATTGATTAATGAATTAATGGTCTGCAGTATCAAGGATCTTTTTATTGCATACATCTTAGCTAAACTAACATCTTTAAAGAGACAATTAAAAAAGTTTCTAATCCTGAAGTGTTACTATACATTTAATGAATTCATGTCAGACGCAATGTGATTTTTTATTTTTTTAACATTTTATTCTGTTTGTCCTGTTATCAATAATTGTGATTAATTTAAATTTTGACAATTATGTATTTGTATGCGCGTATATATTATAATCTAAATGTAACTTACTATTTGACGTATACATATACCAAATGTTATCTGTGCTATACTGTAGTGTGCATTGTAAACGGTAGCTAAGTAAATAAATAAATAAATAAATAAAATTTTAATTAGATATTACAAGGGTCAATTATTATTTCAGAAAAACAAGAGGATAATATAAAAAGTGTCAACATGATACTGCACATTTCATTTAATTACAACACTTTTCAATTTGGAATTAAATAAGCCATATTTGGCAAGTAATGCGATAAAATTTCAGTGGAAGCAGTTTAATCGAAACAACATTGGACACAAGAAGAAAGTCAACTACTACTTGAACTTAAAAAATATTCCATATACACATAATATTAATCTTAATAAATTACAAAATATACCTATACGGAGGTACACATAACACCGACCAAACATCTAAATACTGTGCAATTAAATATACGGGCCATACAAGCAACAAGATCAATAAAAAAACTTTAAAAAAACACCAAATTATCGCAATCCAGGTGAAACAAAACAAAACCTGGGGAACTTACTTATTAACAACAAACTTGAGAAACAAGACCCACTATTCAGAAGCGGTGTATACTAATTAGACTGCCAAAATTGTTTTTCCATATAAACTCGCCCTGTAGAGGCCAGACTGGAAGAATGTTTAAAAAACAATTAGTAAAACACAAACACTCGATTTTACATAATAATCATCAAACAGGGATCACGGAACATTGCATCACAAACAACCACCAACCGGGAGAAATAAAGTCGATACACATCCAAGAAAAGGGACTAAACTAAACCTATTAAAGGGATTAGAGATTAAACGCAGAATTAAAGAGGGCAAATCAGTCGTAAACAACCACCAAGTCGTAGCGGGGGGACACCTAATGATGTATTTATTGTAATGTTACACCTTCTACTTTAGTATTAAGTTTGTACTCCTTTGAAAATGAGTGTAAAAACTCGAAACACATGTCAGGAAACTGCTAATAAAAACATGGAACACAACAAGGGTCATAATTTTAATAACCCTGTGAAATACCAGTTCCATCAAGAGTGTAGCCTAGAAAGTATTAATTTCATTTAAGAAAAAACCTACCTTGTAAAATATATACTAAATGTAGCAAATTCACATTCAAACTATCTGAAAATGCATACATTTCTTAGTGGAGATTCTAATAAATATACTAATACTAGCCGGTAATTTTTACGTTAGCGATAATACTTGCATTGAAATAAGAGTAAAATTCTTGAACTAAAATGATAACCTAAGCCCAAATTAGTCCACCACGTCTAGTTGTAAAGTAATATTTATATTATGCTAGTAGATGAATAATAATTCTATTGACAAATTTTGTTATTTTATTAAGCAAAAGTTATAAAAATGGAAAAGTACAAAAACCTTTATATAACATATAAAGGGTGTCCAAATTTTTTAATTAAGCAAACATTTTTATTTCAACATAAAAAATATAGTTCCGATCAAACGTGAAATACATCAGGCAAATGGCCACCACGAAACCTCTAGCACAGGGTTATTCTTTTGTTGAAATTTTTAATAACGCTTTCGCATAAATGTGGCTGTAATTCACCAATACGGCGCGTTATTTCCCCTTAAAAATATTCAACTGATTCAGACTTATTCGCATACACCTTTTCCTTCATATAGCCCCAAAGAAAAAAGTCTATCGGCGTTAGATCGCACGACTTGGTGGCCAATGTTGATCGCCAAATCGAGAAACGACTCGACCTAGAAACTTGGTCTGCAGTAACACCATTGTTTCAGGTGCAGTATGGCAGGTCGCACCGTCTTGTTGGAAAAACATGTCCTCCACATAAATTACATCAAATTCGAGCCACAAAAACTCCGTTAACATTTCGCGATGCCCCACACCATTAACAGTTAGCGCATTTTCAAAGAAATACGGCCCAATCACTTCGCCATCCCAAAATGCGCACCAAACAGTTACTCGCGGTGGATGCATTGGGTTTCGAGTATCACACGAGGATTTTCAGCACCCCAAATCCGACAGTTTTGCTTATATCTGATCCATCAGCCAAATTTACGCTTAAATTTTTTAATTAAACGCTGTCGATTCATTTGGCGCATTATTGCGATCGAAAACTTGACGTAATTTGCGGTAATTTTTGAAATGTGTTTTTACAATAATTAAACGCTATTCGTTTGAATACTTCTTCATATTCTTAAATCGCGTGGTCTATACCTCACAACTGTCAAAAAAATTACCGTACAACTCGTATTAACAAAATGGCGGCAAATTTAAATCCAGTGCTCTTGCTGGGACACCCTTTATTAGAATATTTAATAAGTACCATTAATTAAATAACAAAATCTTCATTTACAGAATATACCATACAATTACATAATAGGTAATAAATAATAATAATAATAATAATAACAAATAATAGAATTATTTTCTTCCTTATATCACGATGATATTCCACCAACCCAGATATTGCTTAATCGTATCCAGTAATATCTTGATAAAATCATTTCTCCGGTTCTCCACTTGTTTTCCTGAGTAGTAGCATGAAAAAAATGATAATGTAATTGCAATTTTAACTTTGAATGACATTCAATAATCTAGATTTTTAAGTTTTCGAGTAAAATTGAATTTATAACTCAAGAAAAATCAAAAAAAGATAACTTTAAAAAAAGGAATTTTGACTTGTGATTTGCATTGGTTAGTCTTCTCGTAATTTCTAAACACACCTTAGAGATCACGAAAAATCATTTAGATTAAAACATACAGATTAACATTCGCAATTCATTTGCTCAAAAACAACTATATCTTTGGCGGAGATGGACTTATAATAATCCAGAATGCGGATAAAGACCGTAAAATAGATTTACTAGAAGCATTAGAAATTCATAAAGCTAAAATTAATCCCGGTTTTCCGTTTTTAATAATAAAACAGATAAAATGTATCAGGTCATTCCAAAAGTTCGTGCGCATTAATAGCATGCACGGGATTCGCTGTGACTCACTAACAGGTCAATAAGATTTTGAATCTGTCGTTCGACTAATGTATCAGTTTTTCGCCAATTTTCGTAAAGATTGGAAGCATATTAGTACCCAGCAGCGAATAAACATCTGCATTTCTCTTTTATTGCGCTTCGAAATAGAGTAATTTTTAGACTGTTTGGTAGCAGGTGTCAAAAAATGGATTATTTATTATAACGGCACGAGAAAAAGACAGTGGACAGATAAAGATAAGCAGCCAATTCCAACAGCAAAGGCGTCTTCACATCCTAAGAAGATACTTTAAGTGTTTGGTGTGATATGTATGCTGTGATTTATTATGAACTGTTAAAACCAAGTCAAACCATTAATGCAGATGTGTACAGTTAAAAATTTTGTCGTTTAAACTTAGAGTTGATTAAAAAACGCCCTCGATTAGTGAATATCAAGAAAGTGTTGGTTCATCATGACAATGCTCGACCACATACGGCTCAAACAAAGCTACAAAGAATTAGTGAATTTAATTGGGAGTTTTTGCCGCATCCTGCTTACTCCTCGGATATTGTCCCAAGTGATTTTCAGTTATTTCGTGTCCTACAAAATTTTTTACTTCGGAAAAACTTAAATTCTGAACAGGATGTATTTTTTGCATCAAAACCAAAGTCTTTCTACAGAAATGGAATTAAGAATCTACTTGCAAGATGGCGAGAAATTGTAGATAGTGGAAATAGTTTCGAAAATATATCATTGATTAAAATGTTACATTGTGTTTTATGTACACTATTTAAAAATTTCCCAGAAATTCGCACGAACTTTTGGACTGACCTGATATTTTCCTCTTTTCGAAGCTACAACTCTTGCCGTATTTCACAGTACTTTGATTTATAATCGAAACTATAATCATAATTTTTGAAATAAACAGTGTCAAAACAAAGTATTTTAAAGCGTTTTTTCAAATTCTTTTACAAACTGTTTAATTAATCGAATCCTATTTTGTAGGAGAAATTGTACCGTGTACATTGTTGGTCAGTATTTGCCATCCTTTTATTTGGTGATGTTGGAGAACTTTTAAGGTATCCACAGGATAAGGAAATAATTTTAGAGTTACAAAAGCGTTGCCCAAATAATTTAAATATTAAATGAGATTTATACAGGCACTATCATACATTCCGTTTTTTATAGAATGACCAATGTTTTATAGGATGACAAATGACAATTATCTTGATTAATTAAAACACTTGGTGTTTGAGAGAGAGAATAACATCTTCATCCAGAAAAACTTACTAAAATTATAAAACAAACAAATAATAATGATTATAAATTAGTCCATCCGTTTAGGCTATCAACCATTAGTCTTTCTGCCCTGTTTTGGCTCTAATTAATGTCTACAACAAATAATAAAAGTTGGTAGCTAGTTAAACTGACAGGTGATTCGTATTAGGGTGGCATATTGGGGTTTCGAGGAATCCAAAATTTGTTAAAAATGGTTTTAATAAAGGAATTGCTGAAAATTTTACACCGAGGCTATATATACAGAGTAACTTTGGTGATTTCATAAAGGAGCTCGTTGGAGGGATTGTGAAGCCGGTCTTGGATTTTGTTTCGCGGTTTTATTTTTTCTCCGAGTAACTTCAAGCGTTTGTCATTTATTTTAAAGAAGATAAGTACAAAAAATGCACGAGTGTAATTTTTTTGGTGTATTTTTTGTACATATTTCCTTGAGAATAACTAACGGCCGAAACTAGTTTGAGAAAAAATAATAACAGAAGTGTTTTTAAACAAAATAATTCAAAAATGTTTCAACTAGGGTTAAATAAAAATTAATCAATCATAAAGTCAATGAAATTGATAGTTTTATATGGTTTTGAAACTTGTATTCAAGTTGCTGAATAAGCTTCAATCTTGGGAATTACATTCAATTCTTATATAATACAGAAGTGTATTTCAGAGTAATAACAGTTTCTTTCACCTTTGTAGTAATACCTTAATTTTTTATGAAAATGTTTGTAGTAAAATGTAACAGGTTATATTATTTTAATCGAGAAACTAAATTCTTTGATTTTCTGGAATTAAAACCTAACCACGTATTAAATCATTGAGATATGCTTGAGTAATAAGATAAGTCAGAAAAATGATAATTAATTAAAAACTTTGTTCTACTTCGTTGATGCAATTCGCAAAATTTAATTATTATGTTTAAAATTCAGAATTCAACTTCAAAGTTTCTTAACTAAGTGACAGTTTAGTTCCATATTGTTTGCTTCTTGACATATCGCGGGAACAACCAAATAATGAATATTCTACCGTTGGCAACCTTACACATTATAAATTGGTTGATTGAATTACGTGAAGATCAGATTAATTTGACGAATAAAGAACTAATAACCTTTTTTAATTTTTTTTATGCGAAAACATATAAATTTAGTGTTAATCTTTCAAGTAGTAGTTTTTTAATTTTTATTGGATCCACCAATAAAAAATATATTAGTTTTTAAGAGGTGGTACTACTGTTTTTTATACTTCCTAATGGCCATAATAACTGAAATGATGTATTATATTATAGTAGTTATTAATAATAAATTTCATTCAAATAAAGCGTTCAATTGTTATAAACAAAAGAAATAAAAAATTTTGGAACTTTGAAGACAAATTCTGGCTTAACCGTAAACTTTTGGATATAGATATGTTGGGTTAAATCAACATATTTTGGCCCCAGGAATCGGCGGTCCAGCCATTTCCCCTCATTAACGGGACACCCTGTATATACGTTTTGCCAGAATATATAAGTTTTGGATTTACAAGTAGACGTCCGCTTCTATTAATTCTAACGTTACCTTTATGTATAGTCAATAGAAGCTCATCACTCAGAATAACTTTACCAGATGAATGCAAAAATATACTGATAAAAAAACATTACTGAACTGTATTATTATGTTTTCGATGCTGGAAAAGATAAAACTGCTATCTGATTTAAAATAATCTTTGTGATAAGGAACATCAATAAATATATACCGACCTTTTATTATTCATGCAATATTAATACTACAAACGCCTAACATTAATTGTGGTTACATTTCCACTATTTAATGCTAACGATAAATTTTAGTTTTTCCTTACATACATACAACATAAACATATTAAAATATCCCTTCTTAATCTAAAACAACTACAAGGTGTAGAATTGGTTCATCCATATTTTAGAGATCAATACAACGAATAAAGGTATTGTTAATTAGCTATTTAAAAATATGGTTAAATGATAAAAACCCATAATTATTAATAAAATAAAAAGCGAATATCGGTTACATATACTGCCAACTTAAGACACTCGAAATTAAGTCATATAACTATTGTTTTACATCGCTGCAATTATTTCTCACTCTTAACAGATGCTATTAATTAATTTTTAACCAAATTAAATAGAGCATACAATAATTAAAGTAGAATATTAAATTCATATTTCAAATAATACATCATATCGTTTATATAGATAGGGATAATACAAGATAAAAATGTAATTAAGCAAAACGTTCTTTTATAAACGGCTTAATATACTTTACTTCTATTTACGGTATTATGCAGAGTGATGTTAATTATAATAAATGCTTTTAACGAGGTCAGTCACTAATTGAAGTGCATCCACCAATATTAAGGAAAAGGAAAATAAACTTTCAACAGAATGGTATAATAGAAAGCATTAACTGCAGCTAATGTTTATGTACAGTGCGAATTAGCACAGATTTTGGTGTTACAAATAACTGATAAAACAAATAAACTTGTTTAAAACCGGTTTATTTTACCATTGGTGACAATACTTTTAATTCTTACAAATAATAATTGGATATTAAAAAAATCCTACAATAACGCAATATATGTTATTTTAATTTATACATGCAAATTATTTACATTCATAATGCCAATGGAAAGTTAATTAGTTAAAACAAAATAATTATAGTTATGAAGCTTTACCAAGCCACATTTAAATTAATTAATAATAACATACGTACTATTCGGAAACTCTCAAGATGTTTTGCAACTACATCAACACATTTATATTTCGGGAATAAAAACAAAAATAAAGAAAGTAATCATCGTACATGGGTTTATTGTTTTTCAAAATATTTTCCATGAAGATGAATACACTCTTGAATGCGCTTGAACCAATTTTCGAAACAGTTGAAAAAACTCCGATTAACTCCAAATTATGCATTTTGAACGCATCAACCGCTTCTTGAAGCGTCGAAAAATATTGCAATTTATTTTTTATCTAGAAGTCTTTGGCTGTCAAATCCCCATGACCCATCAATTCTACTTTTGCTGTTCTCAAAAATTCACTTGTTTCTATTTTCGGCAGTTGGTTTTCTTTATTTTTCCGAAGACTTCTGACAAATAAATAGTTGTGTACCATTCAGAATTGACCATCCGATATTGCAATAATGTTACAGACCACATGTTCGGTTTTTCAAAAAAAAAAAAACATGTGACTATTTACTTCGAAGCGCTTCGTGCGCGAACAACTTTTGATAGAATTGGCTCACCTCAAAAGACTGCTGTTTACTTTCGCGCACACTCATGTACCCATAATTCGTCACGTGTTAGAGTACAATAGACGTGTTTAGAGCAGCGCAATCGTATTTTTTGAGCACATTTTCGACTAATCAATACGATTCCTTTTTGAGTGACCTAAATAATGTGGTGTCCAACACGAACAGTTTTTTTTTTGACACCCAAATGGCAATAAATGCTAGCCCCAAAGATGCCTCAATCTCACGATTAGTCACATTACGATCATGTAATATCAGATAACGTTAATGTTTTCTGTAACAACAACCGATTTTAGTCGACCTTCCCAAAATTCATCACTAAGCTAACTACGGACACGATTCAATCCTGGATGCCATCGACATTTAGCCGTTTTTGATGGTGCTTCATCGCCAAAAGTTGAATTAGGTTCATCGATGCACTGTTATTAAGATAATCCACGTCGAAAGTTGTAAAAAAATAACCGCAGGGAAATGTGCATTTCTTAATTTCATTTCTTGGCCCAGATCAATTTTTCATGTCACTCTAAACAACACAAATTACGCTTAAACATCAAAACGTTCTGAGTTGAACGTTACGTTAGGGATGTAATATAAAAAGCAACCAACGTACACTTCTATAAATCGTTGTAACTCGTATAAAGTTTTTTTTTATCCATCTTACGTTTTGTGTTTTAGACTCTTGAACTAGAACTAAAATATAAAAGGCCATTTAAAAGCAACGTGGTCGGTTTTGAACAAAAATTTACCCACAAACAAAAATTTATAGAAATGATTCAACGACTTTACTACCTGAAGGTAAATATAAACTAAGTGCAAACAATACCAACACATCGAAAGAGCCAAGTTACAAAACAACTAACTGCCTTTAAAACGCCGTTTACAGAATATCATTTCAATATACAATTATTTTTTAGCGTTTATGTGTATTTTATAGTGAAAGAGATAATCTGTATCAATTAAAAAACTATTCAAAATGTTTCTGATACGATATCCGTGGTCTGAACCATATCTAACAAAAATGTAAACCATCGCCTTAGAGAAATACATTTTATATGGATTTCGTAATTCGTTATACCGACGCATTAAATCTTTTAATCTATACTTATGGAGATCTTTTAGAGGTCTTCTTTTGGTGTAATTTCACTAAAACTTCAGACTTCTACTGTATCAAGAAAGTCCGAAGTAGTTCAGGTAAAACCCCCTTCACTGAGACAGCCAATCTATGGTATCATTGCATTTAATCGCATTAATTAATAGATGAACAGGATAACAAAATGTTTAGCGTCGAAGTTCAGTTCTGTTTGTAGCACAATGATAATCGGGTAATGGTAAGAAGTCTCTGGAGAGTAGCAACCTAATACCTTGGTATTATTTATTTATTTATTTATCTTCTTTCTTAAAAAAACATATTAAAAAATTATTTTCAAAAAAATATGTAAAATTTTGAACGAAAGAAACAGGTTCACAATTAGAAATTATGTTCTTCCACTCAAACCCTTTTTGCATCATGATATTGGCAAGACAGGTATCCTCATCCACAAACTTTTATATTTTCTTTAATATCGTCTTTTTGGCCAATTTTTAAGAGGAACTTTTTGTATAGAATCCCTTACATCATTTTGGTTTCATGCCAGGCAATCTAAATGCACAGCCATAAAAACATGAGATTCTACGGGACTTTATATTACCTAGGCGAAACGAAGGTCCTAACTTCAAGTTCCAGCAAGAAAACGCCGGACGTCATGTCGCCCACATTAGCCAGAACTTCCTATACTAAGAAGAAGTAGAAATTCTCCCCTGGTCTGCCCGTTCTCCTAATTTAAACCCGGTCTCTAAATAAGGCGTTTAGTACAGCAAACAACTTACAGAATCTTCGTCGTTATGTTATATATGAAGGCCTTTATTTTATATTAAAGGATTTTTATTTTATTGTTTCTGGTTCAAAAGGCAGCAACGATTTAACGTTTGACGATTTTTTAATATGTATGAGCATACATTTATGACGGCTATTTTGAAGAAGGACTGCGGCGTAGTTAGTAAGATAAATGATAATTGTACTATTTGCAACACGCTATCTTGTTTAATTACATCACATACATTTGTCAAGAAGAAAAGAAGTCCAAAGAAAAAAAGGAGATGATATAGATTTCATTATGAAAACCTACCAAGAAATGTTAATGTTAATAATAGTAAATCTTCTTGTCTTGTTTTTAATTTCTCAATTAAGAGTAAGTTGTTGTGAAAACATCTAAAGTGATAATTTTCAGATTAGATTTATACATTTGCTATGTATATGTCACTTCATATTTTCATCATCACGATAAACCAAGAAATTTTAGTAAACAATTTTGTCAGCCTCTAAGCTGGTATAATCTAAAGGTAGATAAATGTAAACATATATGTTTCTTCCCAATTGTTTACCACTTACATAATTTCGAGATAGCCGTAAGTGAATTAGTGTGGATAAAATATTTAAATGTGCTTTTTTAATAGCCCTTCAAGATCAATATAGAATCAGTCGTATTACATCAAACATTTTTTTCTACTGCAAGCCTATTGAAAATTAATTGAAGGCATGTTTATTTCTTTTCATCTTAAAATCATTTTATGGTGGACAGGAGGTACCAATCCGGAATCATAAACTTTTCAAATGTATGTTAGTTAATATTCGCACGCCGATGGATTTTGATACAATAGGCAAAATTCACTTTTAGATGGTCCAACAACCTTAGCTTCAATCAGCTATCGAAAACTTACCTGGAGATTTTGAATTTATATAGATAAAACGAATCAATTTTTTGGAAATATTTGGGTTATGTAAAACTTGATGTTTAATTGATTTTATAAAATTCGGTATCACAGATCTGATCAAGTAATTAAGATAACAATTTGGAATATATTGGTTCATTAAATTCGAACGTTATTGAATGTCGATGTTGCTTATAATTTTTTTTTTGTAATCACAAGTAATAATAAAACCTGCATCTAAAATTGAAGTCCTGATTGCCCAACTAAAAATTTAATCGAAGTCAATGTTAACAATTAATAATAATTGTCAATGGTGTTACCTGTATAATTATCTGTATCTATCTTTAAGGGTACTTAGAATAATAAAACTCCATATAACATTTCGTTTCGTTCTTTATTTGTGCGTCCCGTCTGCAATTACTAGATTTACATGTATGGCCTGTCCTCTGTGATGCGCTAGCATAGGATGAAAACAAGGTGGTTTCAACATCAACCACAGAGATTTAATACACATTTTCTGGTATACAATCATCTGCGTCTTCCTCTAACTGCACTCGATATCCTTGCTTACAAACATCACGCTCTAGAATTCTAATTGGATTTCAATTAGTCACATCCTAGTCATTTAGACATCGGTTATTTTTATTAAAAATGATGCTCTTTCTAGAAGGCTACCCGAAGGGAACGGAGCGATTTTTCTTCGTATACGTCATTGACTTAAAAAGACCCATGGTTTTAGAATAAGTTATTTCCGGAGAACCATGAGGAGAGGTTTTAGTCGGTAAATGAGTGACACTAACATACTAAGAGGGTGCCCATGATGGATTTCATTTCCTTTCGTCATTTAGATTAAACTCTTAGCGATACTTTCGCATATGCTCTGACTAGAAAAGGCATACGGCCTTGGTCTAGTTACAAACGTGATCTTTCAGGATTAGTTTTAGGTAGTAGGAGTCTGAAACGACTCTAATATGAGGACGTCCAGGATTGATTTCCTTCTATTTCATCCAAAAATGTTTTCCTGTCTATTCTTCGAGCTATCGCAATCCACTCGATGATGATGTGTATTGGATGACCTAAAATCTTATTGATAACTTCAAATGAGTTCTTACTAAAAGAGACATGTGGTCTCATACTAGCCCCACTCCGACGAGTGGTTTTGGTTGGCAGGAGTCCGATACAACCTTACTATTCCATGGATTTCCTCTTCTCTTGATAAAAAGAAAAATGTTTCCCTGTATTCAACTACGCTACGCTAATTGAAACCGATCTGCAGATGTTATTGACAGAAGAAAAATTAACTCTATTACTGTTGTAATTGCGGTTGTTAATAGGAAAAGATCTTTAAAATGTTTAAGGAGATAAATTGTGTTAGGATATACAGTTATTAATAAAACGAATGAAGAACTTTGTTGATTATAAAGATGATCATAGTGGATTACCTTTAATAATAGTTTTTTCTAGGGATAAGTCTATGGCTTTTTATTATACGGACCAGACCAGCTAAAACACCTAATAAGATATAAAATATACAAACAAATCTAGTTTTCTATATCAATCCCAATATTAAGACCATCGTCAAACTAGGATATTTATACGAATTTCGACTTCATACACATCTTTAGCAAATCCTGTCATATATTAATTTAGATGTGAGTGATAAATTATGTAATTTTCTTTTGAACACTTCTAAGAAAATGAAAAAAACTTGACATAAAACATTCTACATTCCGCGTTCTAATTTAGAAATAGCAGAGAATAGATAAAAGAGAACAATTGATAGATGATATAACATGGCATATGACAGGTAATAGAGATTGCAGATTACAGATGACAAATGAT
>CAXAKX010000455.1:0-16878 GCA_963969525.1 Ontholestes murinus | reverse complement strand
CCACATCAAAACTGACTAATATATCCTCTTGGTTAATTTTAAATGGTTTGATTAATTCCAAAAAGTGTATGGAATTTTTTACATACGATGCTGCTGATTATTCGGGAGGCAATTGAGATCGAGATACGACCAAGGTCAATGAACCGAAGAGATGACTCACAGCGCCTGCCGATTACGTGGAAACCGGTTCTTCGAACGGAAAATCACTGGACACGTACTAACACAGATACTACAAATACATATACACAACACGCACGCGCACAAACAACTACAAACCGGCCAATGACGCGCAGCCAAACAAGAAGAAATGCAGGTGGAGGGGAGGGACTACATATATAAATTATCGGCTAACTAGACAGCAGACCAGTATTACCTTGACCAAACAAGAGTAAACACTTGAAAAAGATGGCAGAGAGACCATCGAAACGTCGTGAATATAATTTACAAACCACGCGGAGTATAACCCGAAAACCAGCTACAACATATATATATATATATATATATATATATATATATATATATGTAGTTTGAGGTTTTCGCGGGTGTGGTATGTGGTGTGTGGTTTTCGGGTATTTGTCCGCGTGGATGGTATTTTGGGAATACGACGTTTCGATGGTCTCGCTGCCATCATCTTCTGGTATATTCGCACGGAATTACTGATTTGCTGCTCCGATCGTTGCTGTATTTATGTGAGTTCGGTTAATCCCCTCTCTGTCAGTTTTGTTTGGCTCCTTGTCATTGGGCGTCTTGTTGTGTTTCTTTCTTGTGTTTTTTTGGTGTTTCTGTCTCGTTCTAATGTAGTGCTGATGTTTATTCAACGTTTGTCGAATTGTGTTATGGGTGATTCGGTTTGTTTTAGAATGTATTTCCATGTATTCGGCAAACGTTGTGAGTCATCTCGTTTATTCATTGCGTAGGGTCTTGTTTCGATTTCTATGGCTTTACGGGTTATTCGGTTATGAAAGTGTTCTATTGTGGCAAGTGTTTTCACATTTTCGAAATCTATTTTATGGCCGGTTTCTAATGAATGCTGTACAAGAGAAGACGTTGTATGTTTTTGGGAAACGGCATTTTTGTGTTCATAAATAAACGAGATTCCACAAACGTCGAATAAACATCAGCACTACATTAGAACGAGACAGAAACACCAAAAAAACACAAGAAAGAAACACAACAAGACACCCAATGACAAGGAGCCAAACAAAACTGACAGAGAGGGGATTAACCGAACTCAAATAAATACAGCAACGATCGGAGCAGCAAAT
Source organism: Ontholestes murinus (assembly GCA_963969525.1). Taxonomy (NCBI): domain Eukaryota; kingdom Metazoa; phylum Arthropoda; class Insecta; order Coleoptera; family Staphylinidae; genus Ontholestes; species Ontholestes murinus. The sequence goes on along the minus strand of CAXAKX010000455.1, from coordinate 15,613 downwards.
CAGTAATTCCTTGCGAATATACCAGAAGATAATAGCAGCGAGACCATCGAAACGTCGTATTCCCAAAATACAATCCACGCGGACAAATACCCGAAAACCACACACCATATATATATATATATATATATATATTGCACTACACTCCTTGTGGAGTTTTGCCGCTTCAGATTGAAGCCCTTATAATCCATTTATATTGGGGTGGATTAATCCCCGTAATTTTTCTCATTTTGTGCTGTGCGGTGTTAAATATGTTCATTGCTATTTCTCTCCACTTCTTTTGATCTTCTGCTTTCTTCTTCGAGTTGGTAATTCCTATGCTTTTGATGTCTGCTTCTACCTCATCTTGCCATCTACTTCTTGGCCTTCCTTTTCTTTGCTTTTGATTTCCATTCCATGATCGCTTTTATGTTGGTTTGACTTCCCGATCTTCATACATGGCAAAACCACTTTATACTAGCTGTCGTATTTATGCTAACTACATCTTTTCCTTCAAGTATTTCTAATATTTCTGTGTTATTTCTTCTTTTTCTTTCACCTTCTATTTGTCTTGGTCCTAGCATCTTTCTGATTATTGATCGTTCTGCTATTCTTAATTTGTGTTGTTCTTTTTATGTCATTGTCATAGTTTCCGCTGCATATGTGATTATCGGTATTATTACTGTTTTATATATTTTTATCTTTGCGTTCTTGCTAATTCCTTTGTTTGTCAGAACTTTTCTGTTTGCATAGAATGCACTATTTGCTTTCTGTATTTTTTTTTTCGATTTCAGTTTTATCTTCGTTCCTGTTGCTAATTGTTATGCCTAAATACTTTATTTTATCGATTTTCTCGAATTCGTGCTGTTCTATTTTTATTTTTTCTTCTGCGCCTATGTTTCCGACTATCATGTATTTTGTTTTTTGTTCGTTTATTGACATTCACATTTTCTTTCCTATTGTACTTTTCTTTATCTTCTTCTTCTTCTCCTATTTGGATCTATTTCTTCTACGCTACGTTCTTCTTATATACTTCTGTTTTCACTTTCCATCACACATTTTTGATTCCACATATTTCTATTGTCGTGTTTTTTTTATTATGTCTTTAAATGTATTGCTTCTTTCTTCCAGTGTCAATAGGTCCTTCTGATTTTCATATTTTTTAAATCTTTCATCCATCCTCTTTCAAAATTGTTCAGGTAGGTACTTTTCACATTTTGAGTTTGTTCACTTTTATTTATTTGTACCCTTTTCTTTTAATTTCGCTGTAACCATCCTGTGTTGATAAGTCCGGCTCTTTTCCTGTTTTGACATTTTTGACATATTGTTATAGGTTTCTCTTTACTATTACGTTTTTTTATAGCTGTTATTATTATGTTTTCCTTGTTGCTTCTCTTTCCTGTTTATTTCATTGCTTGTGGTTTTTTCAGATTTTTTTCTTTTTCGTATTCCTGCACTCCTTTTTACTTAGGTTACACTACTTTTACTTGTAATTTTTATTCTCTTAACCATATTTTAAATAAATTTATATTGCCTCTGAAAATGCGAGGTATACGAAGTAATACTATCCGTTTGTGGGGTGATTGCTCGGCTAGTCAGAGTTACAACAGGTCGTGGTGGTTTCTAGAGTATTTTATTTACACAAATGTACAGGTTTTCGTAATGGTTTTTCAATAACTTCTAAGCGGCGTGGCGGCGGCAGCGCATTACGGCGGAGATTCCTCTTATAGGGGCGTCAAGGGTTGGCTCGGTCCTCTCTTCTGTAGGCTGCGGCGCTTGTCCCTTTCTGGCTGTCCTCGAAGAAGCGGCGATTCGGCGTCACTGGCCGGGTTTTCTCGTCGTCCTGGCGAGGGGAGTCCGTCCCGGACTGCGTATAGCATTTAGAGCTCAACTCAACTCAACTTGCAAGCTTCTGACCTCACAAGGATGCGGAAGTACTCCTGGGTCTTCCTTTCTTTCGGATCGGGTAGCTCGGTCGTCCTTCTTGGTCGCTGCATTTTCTAAGGGCTGAGACGTGATACTTGGCCAGCGGGATCGTTGGTGCATCTCTAGATGCTATCTCGTACGAGCAAGGTCCATGCTCTGCTAGGATCATATAAGGTCCATCTCTCTTGGGGGTGAACTTTGCTGTAGTCTTCTTTTCTGATTTGCTAAACGTGTGCGAGTCCACCAATACCAATTCTCCTGGCAAGTAGGTTTCGATAGGCTTCCTTTTCTTATCTGCATAGACCTTCCTCTGGCCCTGAGTATTTTCGTGTCGCTCCTTTGCCAGATGGAAAGCATCTATTAGTTTGGTGAGGCTGGTTGTGATGTCGGGCAGGTGCAAATCCGTCTTCATGATTTCTCTTAGATCATGCTGGACATCAGTGGCCGAACGTCAAATAAGTGGGTGATGTTCCAGTTGAAGTACAATAGGCGGAGTTTACTGCAAATCTGATCGCTGGGAGTTTGCTCGGCCGGTCGGTGTGTTTCGTACCGACTTGAATGGCAAGGTGTGTCTTCAGGTCTCTATTCTTTCTTTCGACTGGGTTGGCTGCTGGATGGTAGACGGGTGTGAAGTGGTGATCAATCTCAAACCAGTGCGTGATCTGTTGCATAATGGCGCTTATTAACTGGGTGCCATTGTCGCTGATCAGCCGCCTTGGAAGTCCAAATCGTAGGAACACCTCCTCTATGAGCACTAGTCACTAGGCGGCGGCTGTGGCGGTTTCCAACGAAAATAGTTCTACCCATCTTGAGGCTGTATCCTCGACTATGAAGATCCACTTCTCCTTTCCTGGTCCTTCCGGAAGTGGGCCAAAAAGTTCGATTGCTAATACTTCGAACCTTCTCTTCATGGTCGGCGTTTGTAGGAGTCCTGAAGGTTTGGTGTTAGAGGCTTTATACTTCTGACACTCCTGGCAGTTTCGGACGTATTCATCGACGTCGTATCGTATTCCTGGCCAGTAGTTCTTCTGCAGGATCTTCCTCAGGGTGCACCATAGTGACCCGCGACAGGGTCGTCGTGGAACCTTTTCAAGATTTTCTTCCTATTTTCTTTCGGGATGATGAGCTGAGGTTCTTCTGTTTCATCATCATCATCTGTACAGGATCCCTTGATTCAGGATGTATCCCCTTGTTGTCCATCTCCTGGTTTTTTCAGGACGATCTGCTTCGAATGCGTCCATAATTTTCTTGATCTCCTCATCAGCCAGCTACTCTGTTCTTTGTTCTGCTGCTGACTTTACAGGCAGGTCGATGCTGACGAAGTTCACTGAGATCTGGTCAAGTGGAGGCCTTGACAGGAAATCTGCGATTACGTTTGCTTTGCCTGGTGTATACTCAATCTGCAATCTGTACGGTTGCAGTTGTAGGGCCTATCTGGCGAGGCGTCCACTAGGCGACTTGAGTGTCATCAACCAACGTAGGGATCTGTGGGTGAGGACAATGGTCGGACTATCTTCGATGTATCCCCGAAATCTTTAAACGGCCCAGACGACGGCAAGTGCTTCACGTTCCGTCGTATTGTAATTTATTTCTGCCTTGGTGAGTAGTCTGCTGGCGTACTCTATAGGGCGTTCATCCTTTCCCTCCCCCTGCATCAATGCTGCTCCCAGGGCGCAGGCGCTGGAGTCTGTGCGCAGGGTATACGGTTTGGTAGGCTGAGCCTGCTGAAGGATGGGTGCTGTGCTGAGAGCTTCCTTGAGGGACTCGAAGGCTTCTTGCTGCGGTGGTCCCCATGTCCAAGGAACGTCTTTCGTAGTCATGTCGCTCAGGGGTTTGGCGATCCTTGAGAAATCCTTTATGAATTTTCGATACCAACTGCAAGCCTGTAGAACGCTCTGCAGTTGTTTAACATTCTTAGGTGCTGGTATCTCACGGATGAGGGTATGTGTCCCAGGTATCTCACGGATGTGCACGCAAACTTGCATTTCTTTCTGTTGATCCTGAGGTTAAAACGTTTTAACCTCAGAAATACTTTTTCTAGGTCAATCATGTGATCTTCTGTCGATGCGAAAAGGATGATGAGATCATCCAAGTATACCGAAACAGGCCAAACGGAGTGACAAGCGCTGTCTTGTCTTGGTCCTCCTTTCGAACTTTCACCTGGTGGTAACCGGACTGCAAGTCGAGGGTGGATATTACGGCTATTTTGCTGGTAGCGTGAAGTAAGTCGTCGATCCTTGGCAGAGGGTAACTGTCCGGCTTCGTGATTGCGTTTAGCTTACGGTAATCGATGCACAACCTGACCTTCCCGTCTGGTTTCGGACTAGCACTACCGGAGCGGCCCATGCGCTCTCGCACTCTTCAATGGTTCCTTCCTTGAGGAAGTTCTGCCTTTAGGATGTCCGTCTTCATTGGCGATAGCCTGTACGGAGGTTGAGCTATCGGGAGGTGGTCTTCTGTATGAATAGCGTATTCTACTGCCTCCGTGGGGGTCCTGTGTCATCGAATAATCCTCGATGTCGTACCAGCAACTGATTTATTTTCTCCCTCTTGTCTTCACTGAGCTAGACGGCTTCTTTTCCTGGTTTCAAACGAATCTTTTCCAGATCCAGGGAGGCGAGGAGGTATTTGTGTGATCGCATCACGAAACATAAAATCGAATGTTTCTTCTTGGAAGAAGTGTGGTGGTCGGGCCGCGCGTCTAGGAGTCTTTGGAAGCGGCGTGTTCAGGGGCTCGTGCCTGATAAGTTCCTCTAGGTAATTATTTACCATATAGACATCCGTATCCTCTTCGGAATTTTGTGCGGTGTCCCTCCCTCTCTTCTTCGATGGGTTATCTTCCTTTTGTATAAATGAGTGCATTTTGTTTTCATTCCAAAATGGCCATGTTCTATTTCTCAAATGCAGAACCAATCCGGCGTCCTCTACGAAGTCAATTCCTAACAATGTCTTTAAGTTTGGGGTATTAGCTATATAGACAAAGGTTGTTGGTATAACTCGGTCTCGTAGCTTGACTGGAATGTGCGTATGTTTTGTCTGTCGTATACGGCTTGTATCAACTGCGAGCGTGAAGCGTATGGCTTTCTCCTCGAAATGGTGTCCCTGTTTCCGTAGTTCGTTATACAACTCTTCGCTGGCGAGGCTGGATCTGGCACCAGTGTCCACATAAGCTGTGCCGACTGTGTCTCCAATTTTGATGTTGAGGGCTGGTCTGTCTCGGATTCTCAACCCTATGTCAGCTGAACAAAATCCTACTGCCGGCGGAGACGCTAGTGGTTTCGAGCAGTTCGGGCAATTTCGTTTAATGTACCCGGGCATTTGGCAACCATGACATCTCAATTCCTTCTTCTCCACAGATGGCAACGGCTTGTTTGCCTTTTCCCACTTTCTGCATTCCTCGATGGCGTGTCCGTAGCCTTTATAGAAGGCGCACTTCAGGCGAGGTTAGGTGGGATTCTAGCGGTCCTGCCTTCCTTAGCAGGTCTTGGTAGGTATGCAGCTCGGATCTCGAAATCCTGTCCCGTATTTCGTATTTCAGAAGGCCATACAGCATATTTAGCTGCATACTTTCTTGCGGTCGAGTTTCCATTTTCGAAAATAACAATCTTTTCCTCATAATGAAGTCGCACGTTTCTTCCTTTGGCTTTTGTGCTGACTCAAAAATTTGCAGGAAAAGCTTTGTAGGTTGGAGGTTTAGGTGCGAACTCGTTTTTTATCATTGTTTTCACCTGTTAACAGGTTTCGATTGAGTCTTTCGCCCCTGTCCACCAGGTGTTGGCTGAACCTTCTAGAAACATCCTCATTCCCTGGATGGCGTTATCGTCGGGAATATTTTCGCTTATCTTGAAAAAATCCACGATATCCAGAAAATCTTGTACTACTTCAGGATCCCGTGTTCCCTGGAATCGTGATTTACAATGCGTGAAGTGTTTCTGTTTTTGCTGTCGGATGGCCTGCAATAGCTGCTGTAGTTGTTCTGCTGATAGCGCCATCCTTCCTTTGCTCTGGCTCCTAGTAGACGGAATTTTCGTCTTTTTCCTTCTCTTACTCTCTATTTCTCTCTGTACCACTCGTTTTTACTCTGTACCACTCCCTTTTACTCTGTCCCACTCGTTGGGCGTCAGTTTGTGGGGTGATTGCTCGGCTAGTCAGAGTTACAACAGGTCGTAGTGGTTTCTAGAGTATTTTATTTACAAAAATGTACAGGTTTTCGTAATGGTTTTTCAATAACTTCTAAGCGGCGTGGCGGCGGCAGCGCGTCATGGCGGAGATTCCTCTTATAGGGGCGTCAAGGGTTGGCTTGGTCATCTCTTCTGTAGGCTGCGGCGCTTGTCCCTTTCTGGCTGTCCTCGAAGAGGCGGCGATTCGGCGTCACTGGCCGGGTTTTCTCGTCGTCCTGGCGAGGGGAGTCCGTCCCGGACTCGGCAAGTGTAGATGTGAAGATCGTTTTTCTTCTGCGGCGTTACTGCGTATAGCATTTAAAGCTCAACTCGTTTAACTTGCAATCTTCTGACCTCACAAGGGTGCGGAAGTACTTCAAGTGTTGAGAGTTGGTGGTGCTCTGCCGATTTGTGAGGGTGCAGTTGCTTTTATTTGCCTTTCGTGGTTCTCCCTCCTGTGTAGGTGGTGGTGTAAGTAGGGGATGCGGTTGTAGCGCGACGGTGGCGCAAGTGGAGAGGGTAGTACGGAGCGCTTTGGTATTAACAGCGGGCGCTTCGTTCGTACCCCGTTACACGTTTATAATAATAATTATAATTTTAAAATTTTTGGAAATCAACCTTTTCTTTGTTTCATATTTTGACATTATACATTTTTGAAATAAACTAATTTTATTTGCTGAAAATAATAGCCTTATGTTAACAGAAAAAAAATATTTACCTGTCTGTATTAATAGATCCAGAATAAAACTAATTGCTTCACTCGTATTGTGCGAGGGAATTTGATGAACTAGACGTGCCGTGCACTAAGGATAGAGAAGGATTTTATCTGACCTATTAAACGAACCCCGAAATTACATCCCCGAGGAATGTTTTGGAGAATATTGCTTTGACCATACGTGATGCGTTGCTTATTTACAGAAGAAAGGCGCTGTGCACTATCAAATAAATCGGCGTATTAACTTCTTATTCTGTTATATCTATATTGTGTAATACCTCAAATTGTTATGGTACAATTAGATGAATAAATTTAGTCATTTTTAAAAAGAAATCATGAGGAATAATATTACGTAATCTTAATTAGGTATAATTCTGCTTTCAATCAATCAATCAAATTATTTCGCTTAGGCCAACATAATACATATATGTATAATAAAAAAAAATACAATTAATATTAATATTACACAAACACCTCAACTTTTGATCTAACTTAACTGATTTTGATTGAGTGTGTAAAAATAATATTAAAAAAATTACGCTTCATTTCGTGTAATGATTTTTACTTTCCCTATATAGTACATATAGGGGGAGTATTGTTTTCGTGATTTTTTTTTGAAAAATTTTTTTTGCGGAAATATCCGTTTTGGGGTCCCCTGAACCCAAAACACTAATTTCTGGAAAAAAATTTGTGTGTCTGTGTGTGTGTCTGTCTGTCGGTGGGCGCTGTATCTCAAAAACGAATAATCTGTTTGATATGAAACTTCAAACTTAAGGTTTTATTGTTAAAAACTGGAACTGAAAAGCTTTTGGTAAACATTCATAAACCGGAAGTGGGTGTTTACTCAAGGCATTTTTTTGTTTTTTATCGATAACTTTTTTAATATGAAAAATTTTACAAAACTTTACTAACAAAAGTTAAAGAGAATAAAAATCTGAACATACTTTTCATACAATTTTTAACTTTTGAGAAAAAAAATAAAAATTGAAAATTTTGTTATATTTTTCTAAATATAAAAAAAAATTAAAAACGGTTCAAACAAAAGTTAGAGGGGATTATAAACTGAACAAGTTCTATTTGAACATTTTTTTCATAAAATTCTTAACTTTCAAGAAAAATAATAAAAACTGAAAATTTTGATATTTTTTGTCAATTGCTAATAAACTATTAGAGTTACATGAAACTTGTATTACAGTAAATTGTAAAGAATTCAAAACTGAACAAATTATTAAGAATAGCCTTTTTGCGTAAACCTCATAGTTTTCGAGTAAAATATATGGAAAGTACTATGATGGCCATCATTTGAATTTGAATAGTATTGTGCATGAAAATGCATGAAAATGAGGTTTTTTGTCGATATTTTTCTAAATATGAAAAATATTACAAAACTTTTCAAACAAGAGTTAGAGAGAATGAGAAAATAAATGACTTTTATTAAAACATTTTTTTCATAAAATTCTTAACTTTCGAGAAAAACAAAATTGAAAAATTTGACATTTTTTGTCAAGTGCTAATAAACTATTAGTTACATGAAACTTGTATTACAGATAATTGTAAAGAATTCAAAACTGAACAAATTATTAAGAATAGCCTTTTTGCGTAAACCTCATAGTTTTCGAGAAAAATATAGGGAAAGTACTATGATGGCCACATCACCATTTTCTTTTGTTTCATAATAATTAGATTTCGATAGACAGTTAGGACCCAAAGTGAATGCATAAAATTATACAAAGTATCTCAAGACTTAATTGAAATTAATTTGTTGAATTTTTAAATTAAATGGAATTTTCTTTAGATTGTGCCTATATAAATATAAATTATCCTTAGAAAGTAAGAAGCTCTCATTAGTAATTTTTTTTCATTATGAATGAAATGTATAGCAGAACTAAATTATGAACATATTCGGACTCGTATTAATAAAAGCACATCGATGCATATTAAAGTAAAATCCTAATTAATTACATCCCTGCAGCATACTAGCAAATATCTACAAATTTAAAAGAATATCTCTCTGAATATATATATATATATATATATATATATATATATATATATATATATATATATTATTAACATTTAGTTATTCCATTAAATATTCTACTTCTCTTATAGTACAAATTAAATTCGACCATGCAGTCGCCTTTTGGAACTACTAATTAATAGTTTTTCTAATAAAGTAAATGAGAACTAATTTAATTGTTTTATTTTTATAAATTCTATGCTTAAATTAAAGTGGATATGTTAAAACTCTGACATATTTTAGACATTAGTTTATAATATACGTTTAAAGCATATGATTAATATTTATTATAATTATGTTTTTAAAATTAACATTATTAAAATGATAATGATTTACAAACAGTAATTTATTTTATATAATTACCAACTTATACAATCTGAAATATAAAGGTATGTGGTTTCCACTTATATTATAAGTGAAAAATACAAATATATAATTTAAAACTATTACAAATTTAATTAAAACTATAAACATATTTATTTATCTAGGAGTATTTTGTTCGAATTGAAGGTCCTAATATTGCTGCCGAGTTTTGCTGCTTTTTCAGTGCCCGCGCTATATGAAGCTGCATCAATAATTTAAATAAAGAATATTAATATAATTAAGGACATGCCAACATGATATCAGATTCACATGTTCAATATTGTGTATTGAGAGAAAAGACTATCTGAATGGCGAAGTGTGTCGCTGGTATTTAATTATTAAAAGGCATAGCTTCGGCATGAAATAAAGCTGCATATTCTGATGCATCCTCCAACTCTACTTGGTTTAACTTCTGGCCTCTAAAGCGATAGTCTAATAAGTTATCAAGGGTAATGCATTCATGATATTACATATTGAATAGATTCTTAAATCATGTTAATTCATATTCAGATAATTCTTCTTTTTTAATAATTGCAAAATTTTCAACCATATTTCAGTGGCCTTGAACTTTATTTAGAGCAACTGAAATATTTTTAAGTTTGTGCAAATTATTTTTTGCTGTTTATTATCAGATATATTTGTGTTTATTGCAACACGTTTTTCTGTGAAATATTTTGTCATAATATGTTAATTATTTTGGTAAGATTTGAAACAATCAAACAAAGTATTCCAAAGAAGGTCAAATGGTAACTTGAGAATATTCCTACCTGCCTGTTTGAATTTAGGAGCTGCGAAGTAATTATATCTGAAGAATTTTATAATTTGTTTATTGACTTTCTTTTAAACTGGGCTCACCTAAATCTTTAGCTAAAAAATAAATAATATCTAAATCATTGTGTTTACGCATTTTAACCATATTGCTTACGTTATCAGTAACTAAACTTGTAACATGCAGCCAAATTTTCGACAGGTTTTAATTGCATTTACAGCTAAATTTAACAATTTCAGGTACTTAGATGCACATTACTGGTTCAGAATAAAGACTACTCCAGCCATCTATAACAAACCATCTTACCTTTTAAATTTGTTTCTGTAGTTTATTTTACAGAACAGTACACTTCAACTAATAATTCATTTGCAATCTGAAAAAGATTTGGTGGTTAAAATATTTAACATTCATTTAAATTGCCCATGCTCAATGAGTCTAAATGCGGCTTTGGTACTAAATGCAAATTTTGCAACGTTTAAAACTTGTTTTTTTGAATTTTCACTTTTGTCTTTCAAATTTTGGAAATATTGTTAGATGGTTGATATGACATCCAAAAATTCTCTAACTTCTCGAGCAGATTAAGTTAATATCTGGAGTTAAATTGTTTATAGTTAGAACTATTTCTTATCGAAGGAGTTGTAGATATCGTTCACCCGTCAAATTTCCCTCGATAAATAGGATCCAATTACATGTCCCGCAAACAATCCAGCCCAGATATTAACTTTTTCTCGAAACTGTGTACTTAATTCTTCATACCAGTTTGGTATATTTCGTCCCCAGTAACGGTAATTTTTTTTATTGACCATTCCATGTAGTGTGAAGGTCCCTCCATAGTATAGTTTGGAAAATTCTGGTCGTCTTCAATCTTTCTCGTAATTATTTCACAAAATTGTGGTCTTCGATCTTAGTCATCGTCACAAAGTTCTTATACAACATTAAATTTGTATTGTTTCTCGGTATGAAGAATGGTCCTTACAGATTTTTGATCAATTTCATGATCCGAAGCAAGGGGATTGGTGGATTTTCTGGAATTTTCTTGTATTGAAAGCAGAATGTCCAATTTTTTATCATCGGTGGTAGCACTCCTATGTCTTACAGATCTTTGTCGATTTTTACACTCCCAGTAATTCTGTAACGCTCTACTGCATTTTTTTTAATTTGCCTGTTTTAGTGCAAATTGGTAATATTATAATTATAATATTCAGTTTTTAGAAACTGTATAATACAAAAAGCTTTTTGTTCACTAATCGGCGTTTTTACTAGTATTGCCGTCTAGCGCATGCGCTTACCAATTTGAGTTGCTCTTTCATTTTCATGTGATTGAGGGAAATTGTTTTAAGCTACTAGGTTACTCAGACATAACCGATTTTGTAATATTTTCAAAATATATTTGAAATGTATGAACGATCACAACATCCATGCCCGAGCTCGTATTCGAACCAAGGGTCCCTCCAACTATTTCATTTCGTGTATTAATTACGATTTTAAATTTTACGTAATAAGTACTACAAAGCGTTTAATAATAATAACGGGAAAACCCTCTACATAATTTACATGTGTAATTAGCTAACTAAAACTAAAACATAATTCATGAAGTAACATTATACGATGACCACTTAGTGAAAGACAACAAACAAAAAGATAATGTATATGGAATTAACGAAGTAATAAATAGATTAATTTATATTAATGTTTAATTGACATTTATAGTGGAAATAAGATGAGTTAAACAATTAAAACCAATTAAATTTATTGTAAAAATTTGCAGATTTTAATATACGTACCATACTGTGATGATATGCAAAATTGGAACTATGAGTCGTGATTCTAAAAATAGGTGTATTTCTTGTTCGATTATTATTAATATTCACGTGAAAATCTATGTGCCCTAATATGCCAGAACACGAAACACGACCATTAATTATGGCGTGCAAAAACATAAATCATGTATCTTTCTTCGCGCATCTAATGAGAGGATGTTTAATCGAGGCATGATGTGGCAGTAAGATCCATATACATGTTGCAGTCCTAACTTAAACTCAATTCATATTAAAAACATTCTTTTGACGCTCTCGATAAGGGTAACATCCTTCCGTAGAAACGGATTCCAACCAACTGTTGCATATTCTAAGAGCGACCGAACAAGCGAACAATATAATATTTCTAAGCATTAAGTGTTAAGAATCTTACATATTCACCATATGAATCCCCATAAACTTCTGGCTTTATTGCACTTTAAAATTATATGGGACCAAAACGTTAATTTGCTGTCAAATATGACACCTAGATCCTTTATCTCAGACGCCCTACGTAATACAACATTATTGTGGCTGTAACTAAACTCAATATCGTTCCGTCCCCTGTAAAATGTTACCGCGACACACTTATCCATGTTTAAGTGAAGTTTATTTCTAAGATACCAAGTTGACAGTCTATTTAGGACTTCTTGAATCATGGCGCAAACCGCATTATTATTTATTATTCTAAAAAAATTCGTCTGCGTATAGTATATACTTACAGTTCTCAAATAAGTTACAAATATCGTTAATAAAGATTAGAAATAAAAGAGGGCCGCGGTGTGAGCCTTGAGGGACCCCCGAAGTAACATTAAAACTATTTAATGAAATGCCATTAATTTTTACAGATTGTGTTCGGCCCTTGATGAAAGATTCTCACCAGCACATAATATTTGTGTTGAACCCGAGGCTTTTAAGTTTAAGTAGCAATAAATCAACACTCACTCTGTCGAATGCCTTGGAGAAATTCATGTATACGATATCGACTTGTTTGTTATTTGCTAAGGCATCAGATAGAAATTGCTTGTAGACAAGTAAATTAGTCAAAGTTAACTTTCCAGGCATGAAACCGTGTTAATCGCAAGAAATTATTTTTCGAGCCATCAACGTTAATTGCTCGGCTACAATCATATTAAATAATTTTGGTATAAAGGATTGGATTTCTACTCCGCGATAATTTTCGATCATGTCTCGTCTACCCGATTTAAATATTGACGCAAAGAAGGAAATTTACGGGAGCTGATCGAAGTTTGAAAAAGTCTATGTATTGGTATCACTAGTAATAACAAAAATTGTTTTATTATGCAGCTAGGCATTCTATTAGGACCAGAAGTGTAGCTGTTAACCAAATCCATTACATGATTAAATACCTCTTCGCGGCTTATGTAGAGTTAATAAATTTAAAAATACGAAAACATTTCGTAAATCTACAATAGTGAGTCTTACTAAGACTACAAAACAAATTAATTTGAAACAACTACTTCTATGGCTACTACCTCGACATATATATATATATATATATATATATATATATATATATATGTTGGTGCGGATAGTTTCGCGAAGATTATTTTTGTACATTGTCAATGTTCGGCTTTAATTTTCGAATTTGCAAGTTTTGATGGTTCTAAAAAGAACCGATTTGCAACGTTTCGACCAAGTCGCATTGGTCTTCTTTAGGCGGTGTTCGATGGGGAACTGCGATCGTGCTAAGTGGAACTGCGCTATTTATACCTGCGGTGTTGGCGGTTGACGTTTGGCGGCGCGTGTGCGGCTTCTTGTAATAGGGCCGGTCGGATTAACCGGGATTACGTTGGTGGTACCTGTGGGGATTGAAATCTGTGGAGCGGGTGAAGAGATATGTATTTTGCATAAAATGGATTTCCAAGTTGGGGGTAGTCGTTGGGCGTCGTTGCGTTTATTGAGATTATCGGTGTGTTTTTCTATTTCAATTGCCTCGCGGATAATCCTCTTCGTGAAATGGTCTAATGACTAACGACTTTCATCGCAGCATTAGACCATTTCACGAAGAGGATTATCCGCGAGGCAATTGAAATAGAAAAACACACCGATAATCTCAATAAACGCGACGACGCCCAACGACTACCCCCAACTTGGAAATCCATTTTATGCAAAATGCATATATCTTCACCCGCTCCACAGATTTCAATCCCCACAGGTACCACCAACGTAACGGTTAATCCGACCGGCCCTATTACAAGAAGCCGCACATGCGCCGCCAAACGTCAACCGCCAACACCGCAGGTATAAATAGCGCACATCCACTTAGCACGATCGCAGTTCCCCATCGAACACCGCCTGAAGAAGACCAATGCGACTTGGTCGAAACGTTGCAAATCGGTTCTTTTTAGAACCATCAAAACATGCAAATTCGAAGATTAAAGCCGAACATTGACAATGTACATATATATATATATATATATATATATATAAGAATTGTGATTTAGTGACCGGAGTAAATATAATAAATCAGTTTATTGGGTAATCGGTCAATAAGTGAGGTTATTTACTAAATGCTCTTTATTCTTTGCCGATATTTCGGGAAACTATGTTCCCTTCTTCAGGGCGCTACAAGGTATACCATAAACATTATAATTATAATAACAATAACTTAAACTTACAGAAACGAGGCTAGTAAAGTCCCATCTTAAAAGCTGGACATTTAGACGTCACGGAGATCATTTAATGTTATAGCCAAGATAATTTTTAAGTTATTAAAGGTAAGAAGCAAACAGAAAAACTGTGCTATTTATGAACAACTAGGTGGTAATTTAAGAAGATACGTGTAAATGGCACTTAGTCCTTTTATATCTGTTTTCGCATTCATGGCAACTGATGCCAGTGGGTGTTAAAGAAGAAATAACACCCACTTGCCAGTAACCGCTTAATAAATCCAGCATAGAAAAATATTTGCTCTTGCCAAATGAGTTTAGGACGTCTTCTATTAGCGGTAAAGGGTAGTTATTTTTCTTAGTCACGGAATTTAATTTTCGGTAGTCTACGCAAAATCTCAAAGAGTTGTCTTTTTTCTTCACTAATACAACAGGCGAAGACCATGGTGATTTGCTAGGCCTTATAATATTATTTGGCAGCATTTCCTCGATTTGATTTTCAATAACCTGTTTTTCTTTGTAAGATGTCCGGTACGGTTTACATTTTATAGGTGTCGTCCCTAGGTTTAGTTCGATCTCATGTACTTGAAGGGTTGTAAAGCCTAGGTCGTCATTATCGTCGGCGAATACGTTGGAATATTGAGCGATTAGTTTATTGGCTTTGCCCATTTGATTAATTGATAAGTGGCCTGTCGATATATCTTGGATTTATAAGACATTTCCATTTGAATCATCCGCTAAAGTAAACACGTTGTTGATTTCATTGCCTTCTTGCAAGAATGCTATGGTGGATCCTTTCAGAAGTCTCGTATCAACGAATGTATGCGATTTTATTTTAATTTTAACAACGTTGTTTATTATATGCAATCTCAATTAACTCTAAGTTTTTAGGGTTTAAAAACTGGTAATTAGGACGCAGTGTTGTTGTCCCTGGGGGTCGTGGGTATTTTTGCAAAACCGGTGATGCACTGCCCTGCTTCCACGATTAGTGTTTCCATCAGCGTAGCTTTAATTTCTTGAGTAGGGTGATGATCGACGTCAATTTGCATAAGCTCTTCAATATCCCGGTTTAATTGTTCAATGTATTCATTTTGTTTGTTTACTTCTTCTTTCCTATCAATAAAAACTAATGACTTATCAACGTAATTTATCACGGCGCCATGTTTGTTAAGAAAATTATTGCCTAAAATAAGTGGTTTGGGAACATTTTTTAATACAAGGGCTGTACAGTGGGTTTTTAAATTTTATACCGTGC
>CAXAKX010000454.1:0-39654 GCA_963969525.1 Ontholestes murinus | reverse complement strand
TCACAAAACTGAAAATTTTTGGTAATCACCTGGAGCACCTGCCTCACACTCAACAGTTCCTGCTAGTGTTTCCACATAAAGACCAAATAAAAATTAAGTGTCAAAAACAAACTGAAATTAGGGAACTAAGTGGTGTCTATTTAATAAAACCAAACAAGTGCTTAATAATCTATAAAAACAATGAACTGCATATACAAGACTCAAGTTCGGGAGGTCCTGTGTTAATTAATAATGTTAAAATAAAAATTGATAATCAAAATCTAACTGACTTCAGGATAAAGCTTCGCCGATTAACCCTTCAAGATACACCCGCAGTTCAACCCCTACCAACGATCCAAAATGATTGGGATTTCGTCAGGCCCAGTATGTGGACCATAGTAATCTACATCATCATATGTGGAGGAGCGTTGTTCCTGTTCATCAAATGGAAACGAAGACAAGGAACAACTCCCGAAGTAGACCAACCCCTGCGAACTTCATCTTCCAGGGGGAGCAAAAGTCTAAGGGTGGAGGAGTTACCTGCCGTCCACAATAATGCTCCTTTTGATTACGAACAATGAGTGTAGTGTTATATAAACAATCCTTTGTTTCATTTAATATGAATATTATTATTTTATTGCGCATTAATTATATTTATGCTTAGTCTATCATATATTTTGCCTAGCTTGTAAGAATTATATTATAAATAGCCCGTATTTCTTTACTAGATTTAATTGTATAGTTAGAACTCGTACTCTGTACATGTCCGTCGTAATAATAAATTGTTTTTAAAAACTCTGAAGTAAGTCCACGAACGTTAACTTATATATATATATATATATATATATATATATATATATATATATATATATATATATATATATATATATATATATAGATAGATAAGTTGAAGCTCTTCTCTAATTCTTTATTTGTGACGTGTTTTATTTGTTTGTTAGATATATTGTATACAAACTGAGGTTTATTTATTGATGTTTCTTTTTTGTGTGCGTAGACCAGCCTGTTGAATTTTACAATTTGTTTTTCGTCTTTTGTTTAGCATTGGACTCTACACACTAAAAAAATCAGTGTTTTAACTTAAGTTAAATTACCTATGTGAAGTGGATGGGTGTATTAAAGTAGGTCAAGAGTACAATGTGCGCTAAATTTATTGTGGTAGGTCAGTAGTTAGTTGTAGAAATATGCATTGCAAATACGGTTTATTAAATTGTTTAATTTTTTTATTGGAGTTTGTTAACTTATACTTTCAATTGTTTAGTGAAATTATTACTTCTCTTGTTCAATTCGATGACATTTGATTTTTTTTTAAATGATGTTTTTTAAATTCAGTTTTCTTAAATGATAACCGAATTATCCTTATTTATTTATGTGGCAATTAAGTTATTATCTATGATTTTCTTCTTTATAAATTTGGTGGTTGATTTTCTAAAATCAGAATGTTTATAATAATTTTAGCAATTTTTAACTTGGAAAATTCGCAGTCTGGGATCTTTTTAAGAGTTAATACTGTTTCAACTAGTAATGTTTCTTTAAATTGAACCACATATTTTTAGCACATTTTTTATTTCGCTACATAAGTAGCTATCCTAATAAATAATTGTTTCCCCTAGCCTATTCTTAACCTATCTCAATAAATTATTTATTGACTCCAACGTACCCTAGGCATTTAGAATATTTTTTTTATACATTTAAATCTATAACATTCAACCAGTGTGATAAAAATATAAAATCGTAATATTCTACATTCGCGTACAAATTATTACGAGTTACCATTATCACGACCCATTAATTTTCTGTAAACGCAAGAAAGGAAAAAAAACTGTGCGTAATCACCGACAATAACTCACGCTTTAATATCGGCTATGATTAATGCAATGGTGTCGAGTGAATTTAAATAAAATATATTATGTCATTTATTTGTTATTGCCTCGCCTCGGCGTTCGCGCTTAGCCCCGAAAAGGGGATGCCCCTTTTCCTCCGAGCCATTTCACGCCCGCCCTCCAAAGTGAAATGCAATGCAATTGAAATGAAACACATTTTTCCCCCCAACAGTTCCGCACCAAATGAATTACTTTCGCAAATCTATGCGGGAAAATATATGTAAGCTGCGTTAAGGCGATCGCACAAATAAACGAGTCCGCACGTTCCGAGCTGCATAAAAATTTCGAATGAATAATGTAACCGCCGACTACCGAATGAATAAAACAGGGGGCGGAATTAATTATGTATTGTTTCAAGTTATAATAATAATAATAAAAATAATAATCTCGTTTGTCATTGTGTGTAAAGTTATAAAAGCAGCTTATGTAAAAGTAACAAAACTATTAATTAATATTCTTTGGCGATATTAGTGTAAAAATTTCAAATCTTAAAAAATACAATTATTACAGAAAAGTTTCAAAATTGCATGTGTTTATATAAATGGTTGCATTTAAACATTACAGTGTTGTGTATATTCTTCCTATATAGGCTGGCGACTTCTTTTAGCTTTTGTGCATGTTCAACATATCGTGCCTAGAACGTAGGTATTCTATTTCCACGCATTTTTCTCTCATCTAATGATCCTTTGCTATCTGTATGTTTGCTCTGACCTTTGTCTTTACTTCCTTATGCTTGCTTGGAATGATTCTGCAAAGCCTTATTTGCTCTATGTTGGTCATCAACGTGTTGTCAATCAAAATACTTTGGTAAAACTAAATTCAACCTGTTCAAGATTACTACAGCAATTTCTTGGTTTAATATCCAATTAAATTTCTCACACCCAGTAAAGCATAATGTTGTAAAATACATCAAGAACACAGGGTTTTCCATACCCCGAAATTTATCACCGCAAAAATTCCAAGCGGTAAGAAAAGAGTTTAACGAACTCCTCATACTCGATTTCATTCAACCTTCAGCTAGGTTCAGGGGCTAGCTGGTAAACGTGGTAACAAAACCAGATGATTTATGGTATCCCTGTGATGACTACTGTGACCTAAACAAGAGGACGATTCCAGGCTGATATCCTTTGCCCCGTTTACACGATTTTATCTGTGGTTGCACGATGTTTCTAAAATCGATTTGATCAAGGCATTCCATCAAATTTGAATTAATTTGTTTTTTTCTTTTTTCGCAAAAATATTCCATTTCCAATAGTCATCACTAAATAAAGCCGGCAGTTCCAATTCAACATTTGGAAAGAATTCTACAGGGCTAATTTAGTGAACAAAAAATTTGTTTCCCTTGTGTAAATCATTGTGTATTGGACGTAGGTTATGGGTATTTGCTCAAGTAGTATTTTTTTAAATACTTTTGCTATAACTGGTATTATGACTATAGGTATAGAATTATTCGGGTATTCTTCGTCATATTTCTTAAAAATCGGGGTAACACGCGCTTTTTTATCCGATGTAAGATCGTAAATATCTTTGGAGTTAAGAGTTTCTTACTTACAAGTACGGTTTCTATTATTTTTACATGTCACCAGAACATCAGAAAGATTCACGGCCCGAGCCTCAATGATGTTAAATTTCACATCAAAATCTCCACTGACAGAGACATTTTTGTGGAAATCAACATTATCCAACAGGGTGCCTAAAATAGATAATAATAGAATAAAATCTCCGTTAGGCGATCGATAAATACAAATTACAAAAGCGTTAACAATGGCAGGAATTATGTAACTAATTCGCAGATTTTCTTCGACGAGAGGTGGTTATATCATCAATAGTGTAACGCAACAAGTGTCAATTATTTTCTGCAGGATTTTCGATATTCATAACATTCCACAACTACCTATAACCCCGATATAGCTGTGTGGTAGAGCTGCTTAATACATAAATTAGAGACTCAATTCTAATGAACAATGATCCTAAAAGTTGAATATCTAAACTCCCGCTAGTTTTATTTGGTCTTCAGATCGTCTACAAAAATAATGCTACGGAAAAACATTACGTTTGCTCTAGGCACAAAATTTCTCGATGAACTATTTGCCGATACTTGGCAATAAGGCAATGGATAAAAGAGAGGCGACGAAGTTATAGCATGCAGGCCCCTGATTGGTCCTATTATACAACTCCAGTGATGGAAGGACGCTACAGGCAGTTGTCTTTTAGTCTCAGCGCTGTATTTAGGACCACCTCCTATATATGTAAATCAAGGACAGGAAGAAATACTATCTATTGCTGACATCGGTGTGATGCGCATGGTGCCAGTAATTTCCACACATGCTAGAGGTTGAGTTTTGAGTTTTACCCTAGGCCACTATACAATTGGTGCATAAGTTAGGGCCAGTCCTAAAACGGCAGTGTATAGCCACTTGGTGATTCTGGGTGATAATCCCCATGATCTTCCAACGACTCTCCGATACTGTTTTGCTAGTAGTGCTTTTATATCTTCGACAGAAGTGCTGGGATGGAAACGGGAGGTATGTAAATACGTAGGCATATTTCACAGCTACTCGAAAGAAGGCTCTTCGGAAATTCCATTAATTGGTTTTACGCGTTGGCGTTTTTATTTTTACTCATTGTTGATGGTTTAGAAGCCATCATTCTATGTTGTAATCATGTTTTCGTTACTTCGAGGAACAATATTTTTATTATTGCATTGTTTTATTTGAAACCATACTGTCTTTACTCTGAGAAATAACGTTCTGTTTAACCGCTTCATTTAGTTGTATTTTCGTTGTAGTTGCAAGGCTTGGTATTTTGTTTTGGTGCCCGCGAGGCTCCATGGGCACGCTCAGGTGTTGTTTCTTTTTTTTGCGGGGGGTCTTAACCTCTTGACGAAGGGATTCATTTTCCGTTTCAAGACGTACAACCTTTTCTTGTAAAAACTCTAATAAACATTCCTTCATGCTTTGGTAGGCCTCTTTTTGGAAATATGTGTTGATTTAGGTTTAGAGGATTTGTTTTTAGAATATGGTCCCTGATGTACCGGTCAGAAACTTTCTCCAAAATTTTCATCATAAACGACGTAAGGCTTAACAGTCTAAATGATCTTCCTTGCTTGATTTACTTTTCTCCAGTTTTATAGGATTGTAACGATATTGTTTGAAATTTCTTATATGTTCCATCAATATTCCATCAATATTCTTTTCAATATATCTAACCATAGATCGAAATTGTAGACGGATCAACTAAAAGGGTGACTACGTGGATAATTAACTATTGAATGTGCTTTAAATGTATAATCTCGGAACTACCCATTTTATAATTCTATTTACAAACAAAAATTACATGATTCAAACAGCATAGTTAAGTTATCCCCAAATCAGCCATCGGATCGTTTTTCGAATGTGGAGGTGTCCTTGATAGGATGAACGGAGAAACCTGGTCCGGGGTAGGGGGGCGTTCGGATGTGAATGGTGTTACTGGGGAGTAACCAAAAAGTTGTCCCATCCGTTGCTCCCATTTTGGTGATTTGGATGGAACATCCTGGTTTTCAAATCTTATTCCAGTTGTTGCGGGTGGCATCGAATGGGGGATGCATGCAGCATCAGTACATCCTGGATAGAAATTATATGTACATTGCATAAAATTTTGATCTTTTCAGAAAGTAGGTTAACACGGACATGAGGCAGGATTTCATGAATTTTATAAGGACCTGAAAACTTTGGGGGCAATTTAGCAGCATATCCTTCTACTGCTGA
Organism: Ontholestes murinus; assembly: GCA_963969525.1. Lineage (NCBI taxonomy): Eukaryota > Metazoa > Arthropoda > Insecta > Coleoptera > Staphylinidae > Ontholestes > Ontholestes murinus. The sequence goes on along the minus strand of CAXAKX010000454.1, from coordinate 34,025 downwards.
AAATAAATCATGCTCTTTTTTCATAACGGATTAACCAACTTTCGGAATCCAATGTCATTGATAAAGGGTGTAGTTCAGATTATATTTTACCAATTTCATTACTTCTTACTCAATTTCTTTAAGTTTCTATTGACTGGTGGTCCATAGACGATGATCATTTTCGCAATATTATGCAATCACTTTTTTCAGAGTTTTGTTGGATCGTTCAACAGGATTTGCTTGAGGATATCAATGCGTTGTACATTGAGTTCAATTGTTAAATTCAGAACTTGTGAACTCCAAAAGATAATACATATGGAATTGACCAAACGTCTAGAAAATATATTATTGGATATCTGTCTTGCTGAAGCCAGGGAGATCGTTAACAAGTAAACACAAGAGAATTACATCAAGCAGCTCAAAAAATTAAATAACCTAAAACAAAGACAAACATTATATTCTAGCCACAAGTTAAGAATTTATCTGAGACCAAATTTAACAACAGTGAAATGAAACTCCTGAATAAGGGACTCAAATATTCTCAAACCCTGCGGAATCAAAAAAAAAACCTGGAAACTTTAGCGCTTAAAACCGAATTAACACAAAACCAGAAATGGATAATATCCCATTTACAAACATTATCAGAAAAGAAGTTAAAAAATCTACTAAATATTCCAGCAATACCCATAAAGAAGTAAGAGTTTTAAGAGGAATAAAAACGAAATAAAAAATAACAACTTAATTATTTGAAAAGCAGACATGGGTAATACCATTACGATTCTGGATAAGGAAACATATATTTAAAAAGTGAACACTTTTATCGATGAAAATAACTTTTCCAACATCAAAAAAGACCCTTCTGCGAAGTTCCAGATTGTTGAAGCAATTTACACAACAAATTCTATAATGCCAGATAATGAAATCTACGAATATAGAATCAGGAATCCGAGGGCATCCACACTATACGGCCTGCTCAAAGTGCACAAATCAAACATCCCAATAAGATCGTTTCCTACATCAATGCTCCCTCAAATAAAGTGTGTTCCCTGGTTAACAAAATACTTCCAGAAATAATTCCCTGCACATCCAAATACAATGATTCCGTGAAGAAAACCAAGAACCTAGCTGTCAAAATAACGCAATTCTCCTCTTCAGCTCAAGGAAATTTTGCATAAAAAGTGCCAAGAACAATCATCGATTTACAACACTCCAGAAATCACCAGTTTAGTAAATGCTTGTCTCGACCAAAATTACTTCCGTTTTAACGACACCTTTTACATCCATTATCGGATCGCCTATTTCGACACTCTTCGCGGAAATATTCTTGAGTGGTTTCGAAGACCAATGATTCAGGAACAACACGTCAACAAGAAACATAAAATAGTGCAGTGAAGAAAGTATATACTATAGTCAGAGTTTTAGTCTTTTTAAGACTCCAACACATACAGTGGTGTAGAATTTTTATGGATTAAACAATTTTTTGTTTATTATTAAGTAAAAACTGTTGTTTATAATTTAGTCATTGAAGGGTGGGGTAGGGGGCACCCACCCACCCAAAAATTTGGCCAATAATTTTTAGTCTTTCAAAAACATAAACAGATACAGTGGCATTCGTTTTTGTAAATTGAACAAATAACAAAGGGTAAATGTGTAATCTCTTACCTATCATTAAACAATAAAACGTGAGCGAAAAGTATTTGTTTATATAAATAATTTAAATTTAATAATCCAATACTTTTTTCTACTACCCTTTATAAAAAGACAATTTTCGTCACCCAATACTCCAGCGAAAATTTGAGTTCCGTCACTAGTGAGAGAAAATCCCATAACGCTAACTTTCGTCACTAGGGACGAAAGTTACCTACAAATTTTCACCTTCGTCTAGTTGCCTGCTGTCACTATATCGTGTCATTATTAAACGTCAGTTTTTGAATTTGTACTGTTCGTAACTTCATCATATCATGATTTCTGATTCAGTAAGTGATTTAGATCTTTCCAATACTGCACCAGAAATAGTAAATCAAGCTGAGAAAACCTATGTGGATTTATTATCAGAAAAATCGAAAAAGAGGTATGAAAAAATATATGCAAAATTCATGGAATTTAAGGCAGATAATCGCGTAAATTCATATTCACTGCGCTGTTTGCATATTTTGCAAAGTTGTCGGTAAGTAATTTAAATATGATCTGTAGTTTTGTAATTTTTAATTCAAAATAAAGTATTTGTTTATATAATAAAAGTTTGTTAGTATCATAGATAAGGTAGTAGAAAAAGTATAGTGTTTAACTCGTCGAAAGCATTTTTTTAAGCTCGCGAACATTACCAAACTCGGCTTCGCCTCGTTTGGTAAACTGTTCTCTCGCTTAAAAAAATGTTACTTTCGTCACTCGTTGAACAATATACTATTTTCTATCATATATATTTTTTCATCAAAAATCGTGTTATGATAATTCTGTGGCTTGGAGCTAAAAAGGCCAATGTCAATATTTTCCCGTTTTGATTTAAGCAATACATTAGACTTCTTTTCTTACGGTCTTTAAGATGGTAAAACAGCCAATGTCAAATCTCAACCAATAGCAGATCTATAAATTTAATTTTAGCCAATGTCGCTATGAATTTATCAACATCAGTTTATGCTAAAAGGGCCAGTGTCTACTTTGGCCCTTTTTGTTGTAACTATTCATATTATTTTATTTAACATAAATGGGTCAATGTCAACATTGGCCTTTTTAACTTTAACCTCATAGCAGCAGTAGCCATCATAAACGTTACATGGTTGCAGCTGCATCGCAATTCTAGTTTTAAAGTGTTTGTCAAACAAAGAAAATGAATACCAGTTCCAGAAAAGAAGGAATTGGAAGAGATCCTTGAAGAAGAAATAATATAAAATACAGATTCAAGCGATTCAGAACCGTTTAAAGACGATAGTGGTGATGAATATGTACCGTCGGATAGTGACGAGGATACTGAAAACAACCAAGAAGAACAGTTTGAAGATGTCGGTTTGGATATCGGTCTGGTAAATGAAGAATTTCTTAACAATGCAGAATTGGTTGATTCGGCAGAAAATCAAATAAATAAATCACCCAGGGGAAGCAAAAAAGGAAACAAAGATGACGCTACTAGGAAACGAAAGCGGAATTCTTCTAATTGGATTCGAAATATAAGAAAACTGTTGAAAACTCAAGGCAGAGAATATTCGTCAGTGTCGGGAAAGAAAACTTTACCTGCTAAAGAAATGAAAGCAGCGTGCCCATGCAAAAAGAAGTGTTTCGAGAAATTCACCCCTGATGAGCGACAAATTCTCTTTACAAATTTTTATAAATTGACTAGCTCTGTACAAAACCAGTTTGTGGCAAATTCCATAGAAGAAGAGGAAAAGCATGTTTAACGATTAAGACATAATGACTGCAAGAAAAGTAGACGAAACTTTCCTAGAAAATATTTTTTGACAAACATCAACGGCAAAAGAATGGAAGTGTGTGAAATTATGTTTATAAATACATTTGACGTCACTTTAAAAAAGCGAGAGTAATTGTTGAAAAGAAACGGTCAAGCAATAGCAAAATATGTTCTGAGGATAAACGAGGAAAACATGGAAACCAACCTAAAATCCCAGAAAAGGATAAACTCCTAATAAGAGAACACATAAAACTATTTCCCGCTTATCAGAGTCACTATTCACGATCCCACACTCAGAAAAAGTACTTGTCACCCGATCTATCGATTGCTCAAATGTACCGACTGTATTTGGATTATTGTAAAAAAGGAAATATTCAACCGCGGAATGCCTCCCTATACAGAAAAATGTTTGTTGAGGAATTCAACTTATCGTTTCATAAACCAAAAAATGATACATGCGCAAAATGCGACAACTTTCTTATGCAGTTAAAATGTTGTGAAAACGAGATATATCGCAGATTAATCGAAGAAAATAAAACCAGACACCTACATTTGTTTGGGTCGGCATACGAGTCAAAATGAAGAGATAAGGAGGAATGCCATCATAATCCAGGTTTTGTTACAATCTCATTCGACTTACAAAAATGTTTGCCTACTCCATATCTCAGAAGTGGATTGAGTTTCTACAAACGTCAATTGTGGACATTTAACCTTACTATTTACCAAACCATTGGAAAAGAATCATCTTACCTATGGAATGAGACAATGGCTGGTCGTGGAGGGCAGGAAATCGGTTCTTGCATTTACCATTACCTTCATAATCTTGCAGAAAATAATAATATACACACGGTAAATATGTACAGCGACTCCTGCGGAGGTCAAAACCGCAATATTTATTTTTCTACAATGTTACTGCAAACTATTTCTGAATTGAAAGCTAAAGGTAAACCTTTAACTGTTAACCATAAGTTTCTTGAGGCTGGACATACTCATATGGAAGCAGACACTATCCATGCGGCTATAGAAAAAAAACAAAAAACGTACTAGTGCTGATATTGAGTTGCCCCGAGATTGGGCAAATGTAATACGTTCGGTGCCAAGAAAACCCCCTATAAAGGTTATAGAGTAGGAACAAAACGACCTTTTAAACTTCAAATCATGTTTAAACACTCACTATGTACATCGAAAAATAAACATCTTAAAGGAACCAATTCAGTGGCCCAAAATAAAATGGATGCAGTATTCAACAGATTCTCTGAACATTTTGTACAAACATTCCTTTGAGGACGACTTTAAAATTTTCGATATATCCAGAAATCAGAAGAAAACACGACAAGGTGGTCTTCTCAAGCTTCAACCACTTAGTAGTAAACCACTTCCCTTAAGTACCGATAAATTAAATGACTTAAAGGCACTTTTGCCATATATCAGCAAAACTAATCGCATGTACTACAATCACTTTATTGAACAAATGTCTGCAAATGATAACATAGTGGATTACTTGGGTGAAGCTTCTGAAGAGGAAATAGATTTACTATCATAAAGTTTTTCATATCTAGATGTAGAATATCTTAGTTTTGAAATGTATTTAGTTTATTTCACCTTTGTTAACACTAAACTTTGTAAAAATATAATAAACTTCGTAACAAATAATTATATTCTCTTTTTTATTGTTGTTATATCGGCCAATGTCACCTAAAAAATTTTTTTAAATCATGAATGTATGCAACAAAGGCCAAAGTCATTTTTTTCAAAGTAAAAGCTTTTTTCAAAACATGGAGTACATTATCAGATTCTATGCAAAATTATCTATGTTTGAGCCAAAGTTGAAACATACAACTTGTACTTTATGTCAGTTAGAATTAAAATAATGTTTGATGAAAACTTTCAATGCGATTTTCTCAAATACGCAATTTTTGACATTGGCCTTTTTAGCTCTAATCCACAGAATTAAAAATATGCTATATACACTTACTTACAAACCTTATTTTAATAGGGAAATTTAGGGGATGTAAATTGAAAACTACGCAAGGAATTATAAAAAGAAAGTTTCTAGCAAAATTGGTTTACAACAGAAAATATTCAGCGTAATTAGCAACAGGAAATACAAAAAAAAACATATTTAAAACGAAATCAATATTTAAATTCTCTGACGCAAAAAAATAAGAATCGGTAATTACCTTGGAAAATATTCATTCCATACGATAAGATCCTAGATAACCGTTTTAACAACAACAACCGGTTTATGCAAAAATGAAATGACACTATTCGCACCTCGACGTATCCGCCTATCACGCACTACGTCCAGATCGTAGAGAGCCGTTAATGATTTCCAGATAAAAAAAGTAGATTATACGATAATTTTGTTATATTATGCAGTCCATTGTATTCCGTTCGGATGACACGGTTTTCACTTGATAACGCGATAACGAAAATAAACGCCGTATTTATTTGATGCACATCGAAATCCGTCGACGTAGATTGTTAATATAAAAAATTGTGTTTGTAAACAGGCAAGGTCGAGAACGGAACGTTTAATGCCGATCGTTTCATGATGTATTGTCGGTTTATGGACAATTAAGTTTCGCGCGGTAATGGCATTCTGATGACGAAACCCGAAATGGTCTGCGGTTTAATTGAAGAGTAAACAAGGGATAGCTCTGATGTAATGCGCTGTGTTTACTTACTATTACGTCTAATTGAGCGGCAGAGGTTCATAACTGGCGTCCACATGGTGAAATCGGTTGTTGTTTTGGTGGAAATTTTTGGCGGACCATTACGGCACGGCACCGCAATATGCTGGCGAGAAATGATAAGAAGGTTCCGCGCGCCGCGCTGATTCCGCACCGGAGAATGTTGCGATGGAATATGAGAAACGTGTTCGTGTGGGTTATGTGTGTGTGCGTGCGTGTGTGTACTGCGCTAAAATTAATTCACCCCCTATTTTACTAGATTTTACTACAGCAGGAAAGGAACGTGCCGTTTAATTTATTATTACGTTTTTGCTTGACGCATTGTTTCTAAAAACGTCACGTATGTAACTGTTGTATTTATAATCATGACATTTATATGTCGCGAAATACTAACAAAAATTACGTATTCAAATTTTAGCGATGGCACCATTGTTGTAACTTTCTCTTACCTATACATTGATGGGCAAATGTGTGGAACCAAGTAAATATCTAAACTAAAACTAAATTAATTACTATAATAAAAATTGAAATAAAATAAGAGTGTCATGTAAACAGTAACTAAACTTATTTACTTCTTATCAATAATCAGTCGATTTATAACATTGACTATTACTTCAGAAATTTTCTACATCTCTTAGCTTATTCTCTCAGCCAATTCCTGAAAATTTAACTAGGCTCTTGATATTAAATAACCCTATAGAAAAAGGAAAAAATTGCCCAATACATTAAAGTTAGGACTTCTTGCAGCCTATTCATAATAATCCCTTCTTTCAATCAATCTGTGATGAAATGTAATATCTAAACGATTTCGAACAATGCGAGCGAAATGGGGTGAGGCCCCATCCTGCTGAAACCAAATATTATTAGGTTGTTGTCCAACTAACTCCAGCGCTAAAATCACCTGGGTACCTAAAAGCGGTGAATACGTCTCTCTCCAATTAAGTTTTCTTGTAAGGTTCCTTGATTTTATTGTTGTAAATACACTTTTATTTATTTTTAAACGAACACTATTTGGTAAATTGCTGGCTGGTACACTTGTGTTATACCTTTGCACAGTTTTGTAAGATACTCTTCTGATGTTTCTTTAAATTTTGTTATATTTGTTCTATGGTTACGAGTTATTTCTACTTCGTTTCTTTTTTTTCTCTTTTACAAGATTTCTCTGGAGAAAAATTCATTTATAAGAAAATTTGATGGAAAATAGTAGTATTTTTTAAAAGAAGATAAGAACTCTCGAAGAAATCTGTTTTGAAAATTTAAGAGAATTAAGCAAATCTATTGAACAGAAAGTAGCAAAGTCTAGAAATTTCAACGAACAGAAAATAGCAAATTTATGTAACATATAAGATAAATTTCATTAAAAATTTGAATAATCTGGAAGAGAAATTATTAGAAAATACTAGAATTGTTAAAAATAGCCAACTGAATAAGTTTTCGAAGAAATATTTGAGTGAAATAAAAACAAAGCAATCGAACAGAAAATGGCAAATTTAAATAACTTTAGAAGAGAAATTGATAGAGAATATTAATATATTTGAAGAGTAAACTCCAAGAAGATAACAAAACTCGAAGAAATCTGTTTTGAAAATGAGTATATTGAACAAATCTATTGGTTTGGTTTGGTTTGGTTTGGTTTGGTTTGGTTTGGTTTGGTTTGGTTAGTGTTTGGTTTGGTTTGGTCTGATTTGGTTTGGTTTGGTTTGGTTTGGTTTGACTTGGTTTAGTTTGGTTTATTTACTTTACTAAAAAATAATACAAGCATACATATATAAATATAATTAGTTATTTTGATATTTAGAACATTGATCTTGGAGGTGGAGTTCACTGTTTCTCGTGTTCTACTCGAACCATTGCACTTGTTAGGTGTTGATTTTGCTTATAAGGCGATTATAGCCACTGAGGCCATATTTTGGCCATTTCTGGTATATTTAGGTCTAATTTTTGAAGACCCCTACTATTTTACGGACTTGCAACATAATTGCATTAAATCGTCTAAGAATTTAGAAGACCAGGAAAAGCAAATTTATGTAAATTACAAATTCTAGTAATCTTTAGATGAAATTATTCGAAAATACTAGAATAGTTGAGATTTTCCAAACAAATACGATCTCAAAGAAATGTTTATAGAAAATTTCGAGTGAAATAAAAACGAAGCCATCGAAAAGACAATGGCAATGGTTCAAGTAACTTGGATATAAATTTCTTTAAAAATTCTAGAAATTTAGAAAAGAAATTTATGGTGAATATTTGTATTTTAAAAAAAAATTCCTAAAAACTTCAAAAAGATAAGAATTCTAGCAAATATGCTTTGAAAATTTTGATAGAACTAGTAATAATTTAGTAATAGTATTTATTGGTGCTATTCCAAATACAGGTTACATAAGTCAAGTATTTATGGGATCCAGTAAACATATTCCTCTAAAGAAAAAGCAACAAATTCATGAAATATGGAAGAAGAAGAAAAATAGAAAATAACAAACCTGTGTAAATTAAGAGATACTTCTATTAAAAATACTAGAAATTTAGAAAAGATGTTTTTAAGTGAGGTTTTTGAAAGGAAATACGTTTAGAAAATTTTGAAATAATTAAAGAATTTAACAAATATTATGAATTTTCACAAAATTATATTAAAAATTCTAGAAACTTAGAAAAGAGATAACTGGAAAACACTAGAATTCCAATGAAAAAGAAAACTCGTTTTTTTATCTTAATTTTCTACACACTCGAGGTGTTTTATTCTGTTCGAGTTTTCTGGGAACTTTTATTCAAAAATTCTAATTTCCTAACGAATTCTTTTCAAAATTTGTACACATTCTAATGAAATTTTCTTCCAAGTTACATGAATTTGGTGTTTTCTGTTCTCTCAAGATTTTCTAAATTCTTTAGCATTTTTCAAAAAACTTTCTGGAGTTTTTAATTTTTCGAAATTAGTAAATGCCTTTCCTCCAAATTATATTTTGTTGGAGTTCTCTAGAAATTACACTTTAAACCGTTTAGCACTCTCCCTTATTTTTATATCTTTTATTGATTTTTTTCTAAAAAGTTACATGAATTTGCAGTTTTCTCTTCGAAGGGCTTGAAATTTTTGAAACACATTTCTCATAATTTCTTATTTTGTTGGAATTTACTAGGAGCTTAAAAAATTCTAGTAATTTCTATCAATTCACAATTCAAATTTCCAAAATTTTTATTTTTATTTTTTTTACTTGAATTTACGTGAATTTGATTTGATAGACTCGTTTAATTCAATTGAGATTTTCTAAATACATCTCCTTGAAATTTCTTATTTTGTTGAAACTTCTCCTCAAGAATTCTAGTATTTTCCAATGATTTCTCTTCCAAATTTTTATTAAAATTTTTCTGCAAATTCATATTATTTGCTCAATCAATTCCATTAATTCTCTCAATTCCTCGAGATGTTTTATTTTATTCTAAATTTCTAGAATTTTTAATAGAATTATCTTCTAAATTACACGAATTTGCTATTTTTTAAGGGATCTGTTTAATCCCTTCGAAGTTTGCAAAACCGATTTCCTCGAGTTATCTTATCTTAAAATGTATTAAAATCCTTTAGTTCGTTGTAGAAAATTAAATAATGAATTTAAAAATTCGAAAACATTTCGTGAATCTACAACAGTGAGTCTTACTAAGACTACAAAACCTGTTATAGTCATAATTAAACAACCTAAAATACATTTTTATCATTTATTAGTTTATTCAACAGAAATAATTTCATTCAAATTAGTGTTGCTTTGATAGTTGTACTATTCGTAACACGCAAATTAATTTGTATCATTCAATGTATGTCGAAGTAATAGCTAGGGAAGTAGTTGTTTCGAATTAATTTGTTTTGTAGTCTTAGTAAGACTCACTGTTGTAGATTCACGAAATGTTTTCTTATTTTTAACTTTATTATTATCTTATCTTTTCGGAGATTTCTAAGAACTTCCCTTTAACTTTAACTGCAAGTTAGTCCTGCTATGTTATATTTGCCAATGAGTAGCCTTGAATTGCCTATTTTGTTTAATTTATCTTCCTTTTATAGGAACTTATCATCAAAATTTTTAGATTTCTCTAATTTAAAATTTACTTAAAATTTTTTTCCAAGCTACATGAATTTCCTATTATTTCTTCTAAACACATTTCCTTAACATTTCTACTATTATTTGAGTTTTATAGAATTTAAGTATTTCCAAGATTTATCCTCCAAATTGATAGAATTTTTAATCATACTTTTTCTAAATTGTACGAATTTCTTATTTTTTGTTCGGTGAAGCCATTTAAGTCTCCCGTAAATATCTAAACATATTTCTTTAAGATTTATTATTTTATTAAAGTTTCCCAGAAATTTTATTCAATTATCCTATTATTCCCAACAATTCCTTTCTAAATTTTTAGAATTTTTGATGAAATTTTCTTTCAATTAATATAAATTTGTAATTAATTTGTAACTCAAATTTTTATAAATTAATGTCTTAAAGATTTATCAAATTCTTAAAAAATAAATCTTCCAAACTTTTTTCCTCTCGTAATTGTCTTCTTAGCACATTTCCTCGAGAATTCTTATTTTGCTGAAGTTTCCCAAAAATTTCTTTTAAAAATATTTAGTTTTCCCAACAATTTCTGTTATCGAAAATGAAATATTCTTTTGACTAATACATATTTGTTTTTTTTTTCCGATAAATACGTTTTTATATTTTCGAAACTTTCTAAACATATTCCTTTGATATTTCTTATTTTGTTGAAGTTTTCCAGAAAATTCTCTTCAACAATTTTAGTTTTCCAACAATTTTTTAAATTTTTAATAAAATTTTCTTTTAATTTATAGCATTTCTTCAATGAACTCGTTTATATCTCTCTTGATTTTTAAGTTTCTTATACTGTTTAAGTTTTATAGACAAATCTCTCCTAAATTTTAGTACTTTCCAATTCCTAGAAATTTTGTTGTAATTATCTTTCAAGTTAGGTAACGTTGTTATTAAATGTTCGTTGGGCACATTTTTTCATATCGAAATTTTCGCAATACTTTTCCTCAAGAATTCTTATTTTGTTTGAGGTTTTTCTTATTTATTTTCTAAATTATTAGAATTTTTAATGAACGTTTTATTCCAAGTTATTTAAAATTGGTGTTATTGTTATTGTTATTTTCTGTTCAATGCACTTGTTTATTTCCCTGGCTATTTCACTACCGCACATAATTTCACAAACTTCTCGATGCATCCTCTTTTTGTACCCATACCCAATCATCATAAATATTTCTATTTACTTAATTCAGCCATTCACCTTCAAATTCTAAATCAAATACTACCTACTTAATTTGACAACTACTACCACTGTTACACTGATTTTCATGGCCTACTCAATATAATTAGCTTTTTACTTGCAATTTTGGGTTAATATTTCGGTTAGCATTGAAATAAAAACTATTTTTTTGTAGTCGTAATAAAACGCTTTATTCAAAACTAAAATTATATACAGTGTATTTTATCACACAAATTTTTAAAATTGACATTACCTCCTGTTAAACCGAAAGTTCAAAATTGATAAACATTGAAAAGTAAGTAAACAATTCACTGTAATGCTTACTTTCCAAATTTTATTTAGATATCTCTAAGAATTCTTGATTCTGACAGAGGAATTATGAAGGTTCTGGGTATCACAGAGTGAAATACAATTAAATTTTGAGACTGGGTATGGTTTCAATTTAAAGGATTTGTGGAGTCGACGTTGGCAGGCTTTCTAAATATTTCGGATTCAATTTTGTTATTTTGATGAATTAATGTAAGTTCAAGAAAATTCATTTGATTATCGCTTTTATCTCTACTGTGAATTTAATTTTTGGGTAAATACTATTAATTTAGAAATTGATCTACCTGACTAAAACATGTAATAATATATTCTACGTATCTAAAATAAAATGACATATATGTTTATCTAAAACATTGTAAACATAAAGATTTTTTCTTCTATATTTGACAGAAAAATTTCTATTAACAAGTTTGAAATTAATATCCAACTGCAATTTTAAAATCAAATAAGTCTACGGTCCAATAATAATACATTTTTTCAAAATTCGTAAAATTACACCACTAGAAACATGCTTTATAGACTAATAGAAACCCACATACCTAATTAATTTAGTACAGCCAACTAAAAATCATCAAAATATGGACACCAAGACGCTGCTGTTAGCGATCGTGTGGAAGGCTATTAAGGAACCTCGTTGAAGCTTTCTGGTTTGTTGGAATCGTATCGAATCATTTTCCATTTAGGTCTTTCCTTAACAGAAGAAACAAATAAAGTCTCTGGAAGTAAGGTCGTGGCTTTAGAGGTCTTGTAGCATTATTGACACGTTAATTTTCCAATAATGCCCCCTGAATTTCGAGGACTTGCTGGTGTCCTCGAAATTCAGGGGGCATTATTAACTATGACACACTTCACTTGGTACTCTTATACCTCCCCCGTTATTAAAGTGTACACGTCATACAAAGTAATATACATCAATAAAAAAAAAGTCTCTGTAGACTAATAAAAACCCACACACCTAATCGACCAATTCGGTCAGTAGTTTTATATATCAGCACTAAAAAAATAAAAATCTTTAAAATCTTTGAAATATGGCCCATGGTCACCAAGACGCTGCTATTAGGTTTTTTTTCATTGTTTATAGGCTCCCTGGAAGTCTTTATGCAAGGTACCTCATTGAAGCTTTCTGGATTGCTGGAATCGTATCGAATCGCTTTCCTTTCGGATTTCTTTATCAGAAGAAACAAGTTGCTGGAAGCAAGGTCGGGGCTGTAGGGGGCTTGAAGCAGTGTTGACAAGTTGAACTTCTGTTTTCTTGGGGATATGGTGGCCTCAAACGACCATCAGTGCCCCCTTGAATTTCTAGGACACTAATAGAACCATAATACACTTCAGCTGGTACCCCATACCTCGTACAAATCATACAAAATATTACACATCAATAACAAAGAAAAGTCTCTATGAACTAATAAAAACCCACACACCTAGACAACCAATTCGACCAGTAGCTTTATATATCAACATTTGAAGTACAAATCTTTAATATCTTTGATGACCCATTGCACCGAGATTAATTCCATCTTCCTAGATGTCTTCGTGGGCAAGGCTATTGAGGCACCTCGTTAAAGCTACCTTAATTGCTGGAATCGTATCCAATCTCTTTCCTTTCATATCTTTATCAGGAGAAACAAATAAAGTCGCTGGAACAAGGTGGGAGCTATATGAGTTTTGCGGCAGTGTTGGCACGTTGAACTATTTTTTTCCTGGGGATATAGTGACCATAAATGACCACCGGTCCCCCCTCCCTTTTTGAAATTCGAGGAAACCAGCAGAACAATCACCTGGTGCCCCCATACATCTCTTTTTAATAAAGAATACTCGTCATAAAAAATAATTGACATCAGTAATAAAAAAATAGTTTATATTTATAGCAAAAACAGATTATACATCAACAAATAGATTAAAACTATACTAACATGCCACACCGGATGCGACTAGGGTCATCAAATGGATCTTTTTCCCAGCCAGAATCGCCCCCCGCCTGCAGCATGATTTTTTACTAGCGTGGCGGATATTACTGGAGTTGCCAGAACCCATACCATAGCGTCTCTTGCCGAATTCAATTGCTTGCGCACGAAAAAAATGTGCCGCGCATTGTCATTGTTCTTTATGCCTGGGCACCAGATGCAACTGTCATCAGTCCCCTTCCCAATCCGCCGCAAGTGCTACCAAAGCAACCATGTCTGGTCATAATCTGCATTAAATGGTAGTCTGCCTCATCCAGGTACCGGAATGAGTTCCTTTCTTCTACATATGAATTAGATTCCTCTTTGGTCCAATGGGCTATGAAGCTACCTGCCCATTGCTACAACAGTAGGTCCGACGGGGGCGTTGAAACCAGCACCTTAGCAGCTTCAGTAAAAGTGGTTTCATACTCTCTGGTCACTCTGAGTTCCCCAGGTCTCTTAGCAGCCTCAGCCTATTGATATTTCTTCTGGAACTGGTGTAGTCCGCACATAACGGTGCTGCATAGAGTAGTCTGAATAAGGCCGTTCCCAACGACCATCCGATTTACCTCATTTTGGCCGCCCACATTAACTATCAGTTTGACCCTTCTCATTTTGGACGTTCCCGCTGTTGTCCCCATTATTTTAGCTAAATAATAAATTGGCTTCCACGATAACCCTGAGGTACCATCGCATCTTCGACGTAATCGCAATCTCCATCCCGAAGAGCCTAATATCTCCCCCTTTATCCAACTGGCTCTTCTTCTGAACGGCAATGCTACTACGATCGACCTCCCCCAGCTTCTTGGCCCATACAAGGTAGGGTCATCATTAAACATCTGCATCCACCTTCTCCTACATCAGCCTCCATTTCGTAATCCTTCCTAGATTACCAACCTTAGTTGGTCTTCAGATGGCTAAATGACAGGATCCCTTTTATCGACTAACAGGAACCAAGATTTTGCCTCATATACCAGGGCAACTAGTCAAGAATGTCACGTCGTCAGTCTGCGATAACATTAGCGACGCTATTAGGGAATTGAGGAAATCCATCCTTACCTGGAATACACAATCCCTGCCCTTCAGTATTAAAACCAACAAGCCCCCACAGTCTAACACCTAACGTGGGCGGGAGCAACATAGCCAAGTTACTGCTTTAGCTCGATTTGCGCCCACTTTTTAATACAATTTTAAGTCTAGTGGATTTCCCGCGCTCCTGTTAGTATCCAAGCGAGTTGGATTCCAGCAGGCACCTCGTGAAGGTTGAGGTCTCACGCTGGACGGGTTAAAAATCTCTGCAGTGCAACAAGGTCGGCAGTCGCAGCACAGGACGGATAGTATTAGCCAGGTCTATACACTCGCGAACACGAATCGGACAGACACCAGCACCCCGTGCATTTCTGCAAAAGAGTTATAGTTAGGCAAAAGGGAGGTGACTTTAGAGGGTAGTCACCTCTCTTTTGCCTGCATCTA
Source organism: Ontholestes murinus (assembly GCA_963969525.1). NCBI lineage: Eukaryota > Metazoa > Arthropoda > Insecta > Coleoptera > Staphylinidae > Ontholestes > Ontholestes murinus. The sequence goes on along the minus strand of CAXAKX010000454.1, from coordinate 18,945 downwards.
GTCAGGTCCCTACTTACCGAGTTCGCCTTGTCATTTACTTATTTCACCAATTAATGGCTCTGTTTTGCTTTCCCTTTTTCCTATTTAGTATACCAAGATAAAAGGCCACACGATGAATAAAGAAATAGAAGCTTTCACTTTTGACCGTTAAAACCAACCAGCCTTTCAAATAAAAGGAAAAATACTAATTTCACTCCTAAATACCCTGTCAAAAATTTACTTGAACTATCCCAGAAACAAATGTCTCCAACTACACCTAAAAACTCGAAATATGTTTCATTTGACGTTAGTAGCATGCTTTCTAATATGTTTGGAGATTGTTTCAAATGATACAAACTATTTTAGACGAGTCTTCTATTAACCTTTCAATCAGAGTAACGGATTATCGACCAGAACTCCTCTTTGTCCTTTGTAAGCAGACATTTTTAAGTCAGTTTCAATTCAATTAAATTCAATTCTTTATTAATGTATTAACAAAATATGTTTTACACACGTCAAATATAAATATAAATCGAAATATAAACATGATAATAAGTTGCTTTAAATCAAATCGCAGTGAGATTCCTAGGCATTAAAAAGATATCCATGAGGATCACAAATAAGAACATTTTCTCAAGGAATAAGTTTGTAAATAAATAAATATCAAAAAATAAATAACTATTCTCAAAATCAGTTGCCAAAAAAACGTGGAATTTTTTTTAATAAACAATTGACAACTGTCAAAATAAATTTCATGAATTTCTAACAATTGCTAATTATCAGAAATGTTGTAGAAGATATTTGAAATTAACAACCTAAATCTTCAAAAAAATTATTACTATATACAAAAAATAGTTGTTAGCAGCGCAGAGATTAGCCTAAAAACAATTGAAACTTATTAAAAAAACATTTATAAATTCTTGAAAAAATAGAATTATTGAAAAAAAAACATTAAAAATGACTTAAAATATTATTAACTATTTAATAATTAACCTATCCCAATTAATAAAACTTCGGTTTAGCGTAATCTTGACCTATCCCAATAAAATAATCATTGTCTTAGCGTATACTTGACCAAGGCCAATATTTTATTGACTGCCCCAGACTTTTACACAACAAAAAAAGATGTGAACGAATAAATAAGTCTAAAAAGATAATAAATTTAAATATATCCATCACTCATACCTCATGAATTTTTAAACTTACGATTAACTTGATAAATTCTAAGAAAAGAACACAAATATTTCAAGTATTTTGAAATTCTAATTCATTCTAGAAAAAATTAAGAAAATCCATTTTTGCGTTTTCAAACGAATGTTTAGTTATAACCATAACTAACTTATTACTATTAGAAGTAGAAAAAATAACTTGAAATTAATTAATATTTTAATATACAGGGTGTATCAGTATAGTGGTCACAAATTTTCAGAAGAGATAAAGTACAACTGGATGATATGAAATAACATATGTTGATGAAATGATGAGTATAAAGGATCGTAATGACGATTCTATATTTTCTTCATAATATTACGTTTATATTCTCACATAATAATCAATTGCCTTTTTCCTTTTGTTGAAGTTTATTTTTATAAATTACTAAAACCGTTTCCTTGAAAGTTTACTTTTATAATATGGCTATCTTATTATTTTGCATTCATTCAGCGTACTCTTGACCTACCACAATAAACTATATATTGACCTGCCGTACCAAGGTTAATTTACGGTTTATTAAGATAGGTCAGGGTAACGCTAGGTTAATATGCTTCGCATATTTTTTGACAAATGAAATTTTACAAAAAATATGTTTGTAAGAAAAAAGAAACAGTTGAAAACTTGCTGGTTAGAAGTTTAATAGAATAACAACAATTAATAGAAAAACAGTTGATAACTTAAAAATAAGAAACAAAAGAAATTATTGGAATTTTGTTTTAGATAATTGTAATATAAAAGATTAAAAAAGGAACACTTCTCTACTATAAAAATCATTTGATATTAAGCCAAATAATAAAATTTTTGCAATTGAAATTTAACAAGAAATTGAACGTTTAGAAAAATCAGTTTAAAACTTTCTAAAAGAAACGTTTTTTTAAAATGCAGTTGAATTCTTAATATAATAACAACTGAAAAGACAAGCAATAATTCAAAGACAAAAAATGAAAAATTATAATTTTCTTGCAAAAAAATGAATACAAATTTGTTAAAAAATATAATTTTATTCAAAAAACAACATAAAAATTCTTAAAATTCTACCACAAAAACTAAAACATTTTTTGACAATCATAATTTTACAAAAAAATATTGAATGTTTGTAAGAAAGAAAAAAGCAGTCAGGTAGTAAAAAACATTTAATTTTTTTTAATACACATTTTATCAGAATTACAATTAACAAGAAAAACAGTTGATAACTTAAGGACAAGAAATTCTTAAAAAATATTGGAAATTAAGTAATCAGCAAAAAAAAAACAATAAAATGTCTTTTAAATGTTGAAAAAATTAAAAGCAAAGGAAGAATTAAAAAAGAAACATTAGTCTACTACAAACATCATTGAAATTTAGCAAAAAAAATATTGTTTAAAAAAAACATTATAAAAGAAACATTTTTTAAAATACAGTTTAAATTTGAATAGAATGACAATTGAAAAGAAAAACAGTTGATAATTCAAAGACAAGAAAGAAACAAATATCTTACTATGATCCATTTTTAATAATCAAATTAAATTCACACATTCTGTGACTGCAGATAAATAAAGATGACACATATTACTTGCATCAGCTATAAACCATTTTATTTATAATCAAAATTTACACATTTTTTTCCTTAATAAACTGTTTACCTTGATGAAAGTGAATAGAACGTGTAAACAATTTACCCAACCACTATAATCATGTGATGTTTATTTTGCTATTCTCAGGATAATGTAACGCAAGTTATAGTTTGATTAGAAACACATTGTGCATTATTGGCATGTCTATTTACACTGCATTATCATAATACCTCGACGAGGTAAATATTTATCGCCGCTGTGTATAATAAATCCGATCGCATCAAACTAAAATTGCAAAAATAACGCAATAATAAACGAGGCGCGTAAATACATTCGTTATAAAACTAGATGGTTTCCTTTCCTCAAGTACTAACATATGTTGGTGGATGGTATCACCATACTTTTTTTTATTATTATTAAATTCTTTCTCGGGTCGACAATAACTTACTTTGCATCCCCGTCCTGCACGGCACCCGTTTCGTACGGCTCGTATCGTGTATTGGATCCAGCCGCCCCCGATAGCAATTCCGATGTCTCGATCGGGAAACGTATGCGGAACAATTTCCCCCGAGGCCGATGTAATCTGCAAATTGTTTCACCATGTTATGCATTAAACATTACGGCCTGAATTAAACAGCAAATTGTTTTTTTTTATTGAGTAAAGTAAGGGGATTTTTTTTAAACTGGACACGAGAGCCATTAATTTAATTATTTGTGATGTGGTGGTTCCAATTATGAATTTTAGTTTAACATGTTTATATGTAGGATGAGTGGGTGGTCTTATGCTGATTATACTATTAGTATTATAATACATGCCCCTGAATTAAAATAAATAATATGAATAATTAATCAAATAAATTAAATAATGTCTCGAATGAATTATTCAATTGTTAATTCAGAAAACCCTTAGGTTTTACTGATTAGAAGTTAAGTTAGAGGACACACAATTAATGTACATAATGTATGAATTTTTACTTAAAATTTTTATAAATTGTTTTGTGTCACAAATAATTCGATGTAATTACAGTTTATTTAAAAATGTATACACTAACCTTTTCTGTATACTTTTGCGCATGTTAATTTTATTAGAAAGTGGATCAGAGGAAATATAGTTTATAAAAAACATTAAAATAAAAAGAACATCCCTTAAGAACCAATCTATTAAGTATCAAGTATTAAGTAGTTGGAATTTTACTAAAAACATATAATTAAACGTTAAACCCTGTTTAAATTTAACCACTCGAATTGCTAAAAGATATTACAAAACTAAATATACTTCAATTTTGCCTAATAGTTGATAAAACACAAATACCATTAATCGATAACTTTTCAAGAAGAACCAGTTAAACATTTTATAAAAGCAATTTATAATTTTTTTAGAAAGGGTTGAAATTTTAGAAGAAAAGGAAATAAAGAGTCATTCAAAAAGTAAAAAGAGCTCATAGAAAAATCCGTTGCTGTTGTTGCCACAAAAAAAATGTAATTTGTGTTTGAAATATACTCAAAAGCCATTAAAACATTAATTAATTCAGCAATTGCAAAAAATACAAAAAAATACAAATAAATTGTGAATAATTCCTCACAGAAGTAATTGTTATATTAAAATAATGAAAGTTTTAATTATAATTGTGCATTCAATTGAGAAACAATGAAAAAATATTTTTAACTCTTTAAAATTAATTTAAAAACCGTTGAAATTTAACATAAACAATTAAACATTCTTTACAGAAAGTATATATGATAACATTGAGTAAACAGTCGAATATTCGAAATACAATTGTAAAACTACTTCAAATATGCTCAAAAACCCATTGAATATTACTAAAAACAAAATATCTGCGATAACATATTTGAAAAGGTATTTAGAAAATAGTAAAAAAGTTGGATTAAAAATTGGAATTTAATAATTAAAAATAATTAAAAATTTGCTTAAAAAATTACAAAAAAAATATATAAATTCTTCATAAACCAATTAAAAATACAACTAAAGAAGAAATGTAAACATTTTGCAAAAAGAAATGAAGAAATGGAACGAAATTATAAATAAATAATCAAAAAAATAGAAAATTCTTTAAAGAGGATAAACAGTTAAAAAAATATTTTACCAAAAAAAAAACAATTCATCAAAACTGTGAATATTCTCAAAACAAAATGAAAATTTAAAAAAATAACAATGTTTCTAAATTTTGTTTTTACTTTCTAGTTTTTTATATTTTTTTAGGTTCTATGGCTTTCTTCTAAGCATATTTTTAGTTCAAAATATAGTTGATAATAAAGAATGTTAAAATTTTACTAAAAAAAATAAAATATCTAAACATTTTCTAGAAAAATAGTTTACAGATTTGCTTAAAAAACAGACATAATTTGACTAAAAATTAATTCTAGAGTTGAATAAAAAAAATGTTGTTTTTTGAGTTAAAATTAAAAAGCAGTTGACAACGAGCTTAGTAACAGTTTTTCACTGTCTTTAAAAATATTTCAATAATTTTTTTTAAATCTGGTTTTAAGTAAAATTTTGTTTTTTATAACATTTCCAACTGGTTTCAAGAATTTTTCAACTGTTTATTTTTGTGTAAGAGTTTTTAGTTTTAATTGTTTTTTTTTCAATCTTCTAAAAACTGTCCCTTTGAGAAGGATTTGAAAATTTTTAATTAAAACCTACAGTTTTTTATTTAAAAAAAATAGTAAGAAGTTTCGATTAAAAAGATTTATAAATAAAAAAAATAGTTGTTTTTTAGGTTAATAATAAAAAGCAGTTTACCACGAGCTTGGTAACAGTTAAAAGAATGTTGAATTATTTCCGATTGCAAAAAGTTAGAAAAAATTGGATTTCAAAAGTTGCTTTTAAAAAATAACAATCGAAAACTTTCCAAAAACAAGCAGTTAAAAAATTACTTAAACAGCTAAAATTAAAATAAAACTTTTGATTTTTTTTAAACAACGGTACAGATTACAAAAAACAATTGAAAAATGGTTTGAAATATGTTCAAAAAATCATTTAAAGATTCCTAAAAAAACACATAAAAATGATTGGAAATTTCTACAAGAAAATCAATAAATATTTGCTCAAAGAAATCTTAAAATCTTTTTAATTGCAAAAAAACTTTTAATAATAAAGAAATTAGTTTAAAAATAAACAAGTAAAATATTGAAAAAATAACAATTAAAAATTCTGAAAAGCCAGTAAAAAAGACAGTTTTTAATTTTTTATGCTCATTTGTGAAATTATTAAAAATATTTTTTTTAGAAAAACAACTTAAAAATTTGTCAAAACATCGGGAAAAAATGTTTAAAAAACACATTAAAATGATTATACTACAAAATCAGTAAAGATTTGTTTAAAGAAATCTTAAAATCTTTTTATTGCAAAAAATAACTGACCATTTAAAAATGAAACAATTTAATTTAAAATGAATAATTAAAATATTGAAAAAATAACAATTATAAATTCTTATAAGCCAGTAAAAACCAGTTTTTTAAAGGATGCTATTGATTTTTTTTTAATATTCTCATTTATAAAAATTTTAAACAATTTTTTTTTGAAAAACAACTTAAAATTGGTCACAAATCAGATATTATTCTTAATTGCAAAAAAATGTACTAAAAAATTGTCGCAATTTTAGCAAATAAAAAAATTGAAAGTAGAGGGGATTAGCCGATTCGGGCACCACCCACCACACGACAGCGCCACCTAGTGTCAAAAAGCGGAACTATATGTAGAAATCTGCACGTGGTTTTAGCGTCACTTAGCGTCAAATAGCGGAACTATATGTAGAAATCTGCACGTGGTTCCGCTTTTTGACACTAGGTGGCGTTGTCGTGTGGTGTTTGTGGTGGGTGTGGTGGGTGGTGCGTGTGGTGGTGCCCGAATCGGCTAATCCCCTCTATTATTGAACCTTTTAGTTTACAATTTCTTTAAAACCAAATAGTTGCAATTTGCAAGAAGAAAACTTAAAAATAGTGCAAATTTCAATCCAATTAAAAGCTGTTTAAAATTTAACCATATACTTAAAAATTGTTTTAAACAAAAGCATTTCCTTCAATTTTAACTTTTCACAGTTTACGTAATTTTAGCTTATACAATATTTTCAGTTATTTTGAAAACTCTTACAATTATAAATTGGTTTTACATGATAGGTTTAAGCATTTATTAAGTAATTTTCAGTTTAAAAAATAGCAAAAACTAAAAATATTATTTCAAAATATTCAAAATTTTACCTAAAACAGTTAAGAATTTGCAAAGAATCCAAATTATTTAATAAATTTGCTTAAAAGATGACTTCATATTTAAAACAAATTATTTTAGAATTTTAGAAAAGAGTCTATATTTAATAAATGATTGTAAATACCTTTTATATATCACACACTTTTATCTTTAATGTGACTATATTTTCGACAGATTTTCTGCCATTTTCAAACTATACTTCAAATTTTTACAAACAACTTTATAAAACAATTTTACAAACAATTTGAATTTGATTCTCGTTTATCACGTAAATAATTGTAATACCAACTAAGTCCTTTTCTCTGAACAATCCTTAACAAGAAATGTTTCTTTATGAATAGTTAACCACTTGTTTAGAATCAGTTAAACAAATTTGACATAGTTTGGAAATAAATAAAATGCTTTAAAACATAAAAATTCAAATCTCATAAGAGAAGTGTTGATCACTACATAAAATCTCTAGAAACTCTACGAAAAATAAACAATTGCAAAATTTTCTTTTAGAAGATACAGCTGCAATTGAAAAAGAGGAAAATTAATTAAAACAATTAAAAGTAACTTAAAAACAATTAAAATTTTACCATATAGAAATAATTCATATTGTTTTAAATAGTTTATAAATAAAGAATTTGAATTATTTTATGATAACAATTTCTCTTTACGTACTCAAACATTCCAACAGAAAAAAAGAGAATTAAAAGTTTAGAGAAAAAAAATTAAGACTTCATGTCAAAAAGACGGATATTTTTAAATTTTATAAATGGAGACAAAATAAGTGTCTTTTTATTTGTCTTCTATTGAAAATTAAAATCATTTAATTATTTCTTTTTTGAGAAATTTTTATTGACTTTTTTAAACTTCTAATTGTTGTAAAATTTTAGTTGTTTTTAAGAAAACCATTTGTTGACAGTTTTCAATTATTTTTGAGCAATTTTCCACTTTTTTGTAAATATATATTTTTTAGGTTTTTAATTGTTTATTCTTCCTAAATTTTCATGGGTTTTTAAACAGTTTTTACAATCAACTGATTTTTAGTTCAATTTATTTCCCGTTTCCGAAGAATAATTTGACTTTTTAAGAACATTTTCAAGTTTTTGTTTAATTCATAACTGTTTATGTAAGCAACTTTTCAATTGTTTTTTAGATATTTTTAACTGTTTTAACTTAAAAAATATTCATTGTTTGTTTCTGCAAACGAAATTTTAAACAAATTGAAATTTTACCAGGTTTTTTTTTTCTAAAATTATTTAATGTTTTTCTAGAACATTTTCAGTTGTTATTAAGCGAATCATCAATTAGTTCCTATAATATAAAAATGTATGTATATAGAAATATATTTTTAAGACAATTTTCACTCTCTTTAAGAATGCTTCAACTATTTTTAACTGTTTGCAAAATTTTGATTTTTTTGTAGAAAATTCACAACTGGTTTTAGAACTTTTTCAATAGTTTATTTTCATATAAGTGTTTTCAAGAGTTTTTAGTTTTTTATTTTAATTTTCTACTCTTTTTCAAAAAATTGTTTACAAATATTCCTTCTTTTGAAGAAATTGGAAAATTAAAAAATTGTAAATGTCTCAAAAATATCATAATTTAAATTGCAACTATCCAATCAGTTCAGAATTAAAAAAAAAAAACAATTAGAGGTTTCGCTTATAAAGTTAAAATTTTACAAATAAAGAATTACAACTTTCTAAACAATTGAAATTTCAAAAAAATACTAGTAGAAAATGTTCCTTTTGAGAAAACAGTAGAAATATTATAGCAAAAACACCCGTTTTTACAAAAATGAATATTTTTACCTGTTTTTAATTTTTACGTGTGTTAAGTTTTTCAACTGTTTCTTTTTTCAATTTTTAACTGTTTTAAAAGTTGCAATTGTAATTTTGAGAAATTTACAGTTTTTTTAAATGTTTCCATTATTCTTTTTTAATTTGTGTTTACAATTATTCCTTGTTTGAGGATTATTCCACTAGTATTTTTAAGTTTTGCTTAAAAACGTTTTAAATTTTAGAAAAAAAAATAATTGAAAAAGCCAAAATCTGAAAAACTAAAAAAAATTTAAATGCAACAGCTGAAATTTAAAAAAAAATTAATATTTTTAAAGAAATCCAAAAAAAATTAATTGAAAAAAAGTTAAACTTTTAATATAAAAAATTAACACTTTACTTAAAATATTTTGAAAAAAACGATTAAAAATTCAGCAGTAAAAAATTAAAGAATAATTGATTTATTCAACAGTTTTTAAAAACCACAATTGAACATTTGTTTAAATTATGCTCAAAAACCATTTAAAACATTTTAAATAAAAAATAAACTTAAAATATTCACTAATAATTGGGGACATTGACATTGGGCTTATTTATTTTTTTAGTATTACGAAAAACAGGGTTAAAAATGTACTTCAAATTAAACACAATTTTGTTCAATTTTATTTAAAAAAAATATTAATCTTCACTTGCAAATCTCATTGTACTGAACTTCTGCATATAAAAAAATGTTATTTATAAGCACTAATTTATGATTTAAATATTGAATTGACGAGGCTGATACTGGGTGAAATTCCATAATATATAAAGTAAATAAAACAGTAGGTTTATAATTTCATTAATCAAATGTCGAAACTGCGAAATATGTTTATTTATTTACCTTATACTTTGTGATTTATTCTGTAATTGGAAATTGGTCTGCTGGGCAATAAATTATTATTATTAGAATTATTATAATAGTTGAGAAGTTTTTAACAGAAATGTTTCTTTAGTCAGCTTTAAGAATTTGAATGAATCACTTTCTCAATATGACAGTGTCATTACAAAAGGAGTTCAAGAGTCCGGTATAACAGCGTACAAAACCTTAGGATTATCGCTGAAAACTCTTAAGACAAGACACCATAAATCACTGATCATATAAGATCTTCAATTTTAAGGCGAATTAATGAGTGTGTAATTAATATCTTCAGTCTAACTGTTCTCCTTTTTATTTCAAACAATTTTATGTTAATATTGTAATCATTTCAATTGTTCATTCATTCGTTTTTTGAAAACCTCAAAGTTTAATTGCATTATTACAGAAAATTGAATAAATTTGTAATTGATTTTGTAATTACTAAAGAAATTTAACGTTACACCTCCAATTTCCGGTTGATTACATTCAGCATACCACAACTAGTTATAGGGGAAAAAATATTCACAGTTACCTCTCAACCGACCATTATAATTATCACCATCGCCAGGTATTCGTTGTGTCCGGTGAATTGTATATATATATATATATACCTTGCAAAATAATTACCAAGAGGTCATAGGTCCTAGCAACGTACACATTCTCAAACTCGAGTAACTGTTTACCAATAGGGATCAAATGCGTCCGAGTCGAGGCATTAGTCATCTATCTCGTTTATAGTATTACCAGCGCGAAATATGCGCAGTTTCCTGTAATTAAGCGTTCCCGCAATTTACGGTAAAGAGACGAGTCGTTTTCCTAATACGCTGCACGGTTTTCCCTTTTTTGTCACACGTGCCAACTCAGAGACGACTTTTTCTCTCCGGCGGTATTCCGTTAAAATCGTTATTACAAAATGTTTTCTATCTATATACGATAATATCCTGTTAATACTTTCCTAATTGCGTTATCAAGGTTTTTTCTTAGATGATAATAGGTGATAATTAGGTTTTCAAATTAACAATCAAAATCTAAAGATTTACGTACATAACAGTAGGTCTGTTAAGTCCCTGATAAATATGTAAGAATATGTTCCTTATTTTGGATTTCGAAGTAATGTTATTTGAAGAAGAGTGTGCCAAAAAAATAATCGATTTGTTAAAATTGTAGTGTTTAGCAAAATAACTGTTATGTTAATTTTTTCCTCTAAAATTTTAAGTTTAAGTCTTTATTAGAATACTTGTAGTCTATCTATTTTTTATACTAGTTTCCAAATATTTAAGATTTGATTTAAACTTCTTTAGTTTAATAATATTAATTCAATTATCATATTTTTTTAAATATTATAGCTTTATACTAAAGGTCAAAATTATTCAAGAATTTGAAATTTTGTTTTAAAGCATTTTATAATTGTTTACTTGAAGATGCAATAAATTTGCGAAACAAACAACACACATTTTTGAAAATTACAGAGTTTTTCATAACCATATTAAACAAATGAATATTCACCTTATTATTCAAAATGAATGATTTTCTAAATATTTCAGAAATTAAAGCTTTGAAAGCTTTAGTTTAGTTATTAGTTTTCGAACCTATTATGCTTAATTTTTAAAACTTTTTAAATAAGAATTGTTTTAAAATGTCCATAGCTTCACTACATTGTAAGGGTCTTATACATTTTAGAGTTTTCAATATTTTTTTCTTAGAATTTTAATTTTTAACTACACAATTATCAGAGTTTAAGAGATTTTGAGTTTTTAATAATTTCTTTTTAGATTTTTAATTTTTAACTACAATATTATTAGAGTTTTACAAAATTGTAAAGTTTCTAAACAATTAATACGTTTATGTTTCTAATCTGTAGAACTTATTTTGCACCGTTTGAATTTTAATCCGGTTTATTTACTCTGTAATTTAAAAGTATTCAAGTATTTTAGATTTTTTGTAAGATAACATTTTAGAATTCTATTAGAGCTTCAAATATTCAATACTACTTTACTATATTATCCAATTCTTTGTACTATTAGAGATTTCAAAAATCCTAATATTTTAAATCTATCTTAGTTTTTCAAAACTCTTCCATAGTTTAAAGTTTCCAGTTCTATTTTTTTTAAGAATTTTTTGTTTTTTAGAACATTTTAGAATGATTCTTGGATTTTCTAATCATTTTAGAATTCCATTAAAATTTCTTCTAGTTTCACAAAGCTTATAGATAAATTTTTAAATTTTAACTACAATATTAATACAGTTTTTTAAATTGTGAAGTTTTTAAGCAATTATTAATTTTGTGTTTCAAAGCTTTCAGACTTTTTATCTAGAGTTTGAAGTTTTCAGGTTTTCAATAATCCTTCAGTAGTAACATGTATTTATTGACAAATTTTGTACATATTTACATTGAAATAATGAATAATGAATGATGTGTTAATGTATTCATTTGTCAAAAGGCTATCGACCAGAGGTTTTTCTGCCTTGTGCTATCCAGTCATATGGCGTCAGTCTTTATTGCGTAAAAGGATGACAGGTTGAAATGAAATCAATTGGGATTTTTAAAGTTAGGGTTTATACTAGGGTTTCTAGGAAGACAATATTGGGATAATATATGGAAGTTGTCATCTGTTTTCTGTCATTTGCCATGTCATCTGTCATCTATCATTTGTCATTTATCATCTCTCATCTGTCATCCGCCATTTGTCATGTCATGTTTCATCTGTCATTTGACGTTTATCATCTGCCATCTGCTAAAAATAAAAGCCTTAACAATCAAGTAATTTATGAAATTATTTTTATTCATTTAATTTTCGTTCGTCATTCCTAACCTGTCATCTGTCATCGGACATATATTATCTGAAATATGTCATCTGTTATGTGTCATCTGCCATCTGTCATCTGTCTTCTATTATGTCATTCATCATTTATCATGTCATCTGTCATCTGTTATTTGCCGTTTATCATCTCTCATCTGCTAAAAATTAAGGCCTTAACAATCAAGTATTTTATGACATTATTTTTATTCATTTAAATTTTGTTTGTCATTCGTCATCTGTCATCTGTCACATGTTATCTGACATCTGTCATATGCCATCTATCATCTGTCATCCGTCATTTGCCATGTCATCTGCCATCTGTCATTTGTGATTTATTATCTCTCATCCGTCATTTGTTATGTCATCGGTCATTTGTCGTTTATCATCTATCTATCTGCTAAAAATTAAAGCCTTTATTTGTCATGTTATATGTCATTTTTCATTTATCATCTGTCACCTGTCATCCGTCATTTATTATGTCATATTCTTGATAATGGCATTAAGCCAAAACTAGTCGAAAATTTTAAAAAAATGTGAAACAAACCAAGTGAATTTAATTATAAAATCTATATATTCATTGTTCGTTCCAAAATTTATTTGATTTTAGTAGAAGAACTTAGTTTAGATTTCTTAAACTTCAAAAGTAGTACCTGAACTTCAAAAAGCAGTACCTCGAATATCTAATAGTACACAAGTGGCCTTCGTGCTATTTAATTTTAGTAGAAGAACTTGGTTTAAATTTTTAACTTCAAAAATAAGTAGTACCTTGAAATTTTAGGAAATTATCTAGTAATACCAATGTTTATAAGTGGCGTTCGTGCCATTTTATTGTGGTAGAGGAACTTGGTTCAAATTTCTTTAATTTCAAAAAGTACCTCGCATATTTTGGAAAATGTGCAATAGTACTAATGTTTATAAGCGACATTCATGCTTCATTTTGACCTTAATAAATGTTTGAGATGTTATCTGGTAGTACCTGTATTTATAAGTGGTGTACATGCCATTTGATTCTAGTAGAGAAACTTTAACTTCAAAAAAAGTTGTATCTCGAATTTTTGAGAAATTATCTGGTAGTACCTGTATTTATAAGTGACGTTCATGCCATTTGATTTTAGGAAAGGAACTTAATTTTCTCGACTTCTAAATGTAGTACCTCGAAATTTTATGTAGTATATATGTTTATTAGTGGCGTTCAAGCAATTTGATTTTACTAGAGGAACTTAGTTTAAATTTTCTTAACTTCAAAACATAGTACCTTGAATTATTAAGATATAATCTAGTAGTACCTATGTTTATAAGCAATGTCCCTGCCATTTGATTCTAGTGAGAGAAATTTAAGTTCACAAAGTAGTACCTCTAATTTTTAGGAAATTATCTAATAGTACCTATGTTTATAAGTCGCGTTCATGCAATTTGTTTCTAGCAGAGGAATTTAATTTAAATTTCTTCAACTTTAAGAAGTAGTACCTCATTTTATTGGGAAATGATCTGGTAATACTTATATTTACAAGTGGCGTTCGTGCCATTTGATTTTATTAGCGAAAAGATATTTAAATTTCTTTAACTTCAAAAAAGTAGTACCTCGAAATTTTCGGAAATTGTCTAGTAGTACCTATGTTATGAGAGGCGTTCATGCTTCTTATTTGACTTTATTGAATTATCTACTTAAAAACGAAAAATAATCAATGATACTTATTTTTTTGTACTTATAGCTTCACTCGTTCACATTAGTGATCAAACTAATTATATCCCCAATTATTAATTCCTTACAGTGATAATTAATTTCAAATATATGTCAAATTTGTGTTATACTCACTTCAATTTGGTAGTATCTTGTTCTCTATGATAGTAACAGTTTGCTATAAGTGCAATTTTATTTTTAGTTAAACTTAAAAAAATATTATTTAGTTGTTTGTTTGTTTATAATTTTCGTTCATGCCGGTTGATTTTTGTAGAGAAACCTAATTTAAATTTCTTTAACTTCAAAATGTCGTATATTGAAATTTTAGGAAATGATCTAGAAGTACCTATGTTTATAAGTGGCGTTCATGTCATTTGTTTCTAATAAAGGATCTTAGTTTAAATTTCTGTAACTTCAAATTTTTGGCGTTCTAGGATAGGGATAACTAAAGTGGTATCAAAAAGGAGTTGATTAGATGGATTGTGTAGAGGATTAAGAGGATGTCGGAGTTTGGTTAGGGTACGGAGGGATGCTCGCTCGCTAACTTCAATATTACGGGAGGTTGAATTGCTGGGAAATAATCCTACATTTTAGTAGTATTTTCAATAATTTTAGAATTCTTCAATATCTTGAAGTTTTAAAATCTTAAACCATTTTATATTCAGTCTAGAGTTTCTAAACATTAAAGACTTGTTCTACAGCAGTCTAGAATTCTTTAAATATTTTAGAACACTATTAAATTTTTGATTTTCAAATATTCCAATAGTTAAGTAGATTTTTATAGCTATTTAAAATTTTTCTAAAAATTAGAAACTATTACTAAAACTTCTTCAAAACTTTGCTATTCACAATGTTACAACATGCATTGTTAGGGTTTTACAAATTTTAGAGTTTAAGCATTCTAGAGATTAAAATCGTTAATTCCTAACTACAATTCTAATTCAAGACGGACGTAAGTTTTCTCAGCGTGCAATAATATTACAATATAACTATACGAAATCAGAGGATAAATACGGCTTATCAGCGACAAGTGTGAAAAAATTAAATCCAAAAATGTTCACTAATTGCAATGACGAAGGATATCATAGGGCTCTCTAAACAAGAAAGTCTTCAAAAACATCACATTTTCAATCAGGATAAGAAAATTAAACAATTAACGGATAATTTAAACACCATAAAAAAACAACAATAATTTAGTCAAGAAATCCAAGAAAACCGAGGATGACTTTGAATTCTTCCAGGATCCTATATATATTTGAAAATTTTTCAAGAGTTTCTAACATTTAATACTATTTTACGTTTTTTTAAATACTTTTAGATTTTTTAAAATATATTATGAAAAATCTAAACAATTAGTAATTCCAGCGTTTTTAGATTTTTTCTACGATATTCCTATTACTTCAGAATTCTATTAGGGTTCCCAATTTTTAATATCTTTTTACTATACCAGCTCAAATTAAAGAAAAGAATTTGCGGAAATTTTGCAATATCTGAAGAGGAGGCAGAAAAATGGTGATTAAAATTTCACTATAAAATATTTAAATTCTCTCTTAACTTATTAGCATTAATTCTAGAGTTTCTAGGAAATAGAGATTTTCTTTGAAATTTACATTTTCACTTTTCTACAATCTTGTTAGAATTTTATAAGTTTTTCTAAAGTTTTTAGAATTCTTGTAGAGCTTAACGCTTAAAATTGTCGTGGTGTGAGGGATCAGTATCCTACCGCCGATGATCCACTAAAATAGCCCCAATAGGGTGTAAACCAATCACTTAAGAATCATACTTGGGCGAGGAGATTTTTAGACCCTTTACAATCTCCAGGGGTTCCCCCTCAATATAGTTACTATTTGCTCCGTCTTTGATTTGTCGTCTTCCTTTAGACAAATTCTTCGGTCTAACCTAGTTTTATTCACCAAGTCTACTAGGTTTCGAAGGTTAGGAAGCCACACAAAAAACAAATACCTCAATGCTTAGTCTGATCTGTGCGGACTCTGGATACCTGGCAACTCCCAGTTTCAGTAGCCTTATTATGGCATGCCTCTGATATAATTAAACAATTTCTTTCCCTAGCTAGTAGTGGGACGTACATGGAACTAAACCATAAACATTCGTCATTAATGGCGACAAGGGCTACAGAAGACCCTACCCGATCGATGGGGACAGATAGAAGGGAAACCCAAGAGACAAAAGGCTCTAAAACACAAGTTTAATGGCTGGTGCCAGTTGGGTATAAACCACACTAATGGCGGCCATATGCTGTGTTCAATTCAATTTAATCTCCATCACTCTAAAGCGGCATCAAGTGCCCTTTATTGGAGATTCAAAAAAGTCAAATATAATTCCTACAAGAGGCTTGGATAAATAAGAGACAGATAAGGGGCCTACTAGTCTGGTGTATAAAACAGACTGCATTATTCCAAGGGCAGTTCTAATGCTCAGAAAAGACGAAAGTACTTTTATTTTACTCATATGCAGAGAAGCGCAAGGAAGATCTTAATGTGCCTTTAAAGACACACATCCAAGGCTCAATATATGTGGACTCTAAAGAAAACACTGCTCTTCCGTAGATTGAGCATATTCCTATCTACTAGAGAAAGCAAAAGCAAGGCTGGTAAACTCATTAATAGTTTTAAACCCTTCAAATCACAAGGCCAAGATTGCATTTTCCCTGCACGATTGCAGCAGGAGCTAGATATAATAGTCCCCTACCTGCAGACAATTTACAAACCTTGCTTTACGCTAGGCTATATTCTAATAGAATGGAAAGAGGCCAGGGTGATATTTATCACTTCTCCTAAAAGTCATTAAGAAAATTATAGACAAAGGAGCAGTGCCTTAAAGGCAAATCCGCTCCGTAGTCAATCAACCTGACAAATCTACTGTGGATGCACTCCATGGCCTTACAACAGGCATAGAAGCTTCAACACAGTACAAGGAGATTGCATGAGGTATTTTCGGGGATATTTGCGTGTGATAACACAACTTTCAAAACCATGGAAAACGGGGATTTTGAGAAGGATATCGAGGTACCCATATTTCTTCTAAAACTACAAAGCTTCCAAATATTTCAGAAATATTTTTAAATCTTAAGTTTTCAGTCATTAGGTTTTTTACAATAATGCTATTAAAGTTCTCCGAATTTTAAGTCCCTATAAAGCTTCCAGAAATGATAAAAATTTTGATAGTAAATATTTACAGTAAGTTTAAAAATATTCTTTTTAAAACCATTTCAGATATTTTTGGATTTTTATACCATTAAGAATTCTAAATTTTGAAGATTTTAATAATTCATTTAGAGTTTTAGCTTCTGAGTTTTTGGCCATTTACCAATAATATTATATATGTTAAATTTTGAATATGTGGAGAATTCTGGCAGCGAGAATAAAAATTAATCAAATCATCAAATTCCTGAATCACCAGAGGTTTAGAAAACTCAAGATTTTTAAATCACTAAGAATTCTAAAGTTTAAAGATTATAACACTTCATTTAGAGTTTTAGCTTTCGAATTTTTAGAAATTTAACAATATTATTAAAAATGTTAAATTGTGAATATATGGAGAATCCTGGCAGCGAGAATAAAAAATATTTATCAAATATCAAATATTCAAATTCCCGAATCGCAAGGGATTTGGAAAACTCAAGAAAATATTTTAATGTTCTAACACTATCTAATAGAATTTTTAAAATATTTTACATATTTTTGGTGTTTTTAAAACCTTATGTAACTCTTGTTATCAATTTTAAACCATTTTTATGTATATTTTCTACGATCCTAAACACTTTACAATTATATTCTAAATATATTATTCTAGAAATGAAATGTTTTAATTATTCAAGATTATGTAATAAATAAATCTGGATTTTTTTAACAATTGAGTAATTTTTTTAAGTGTCTTAAACATTTTAGAATTTCGCTGAAGTTTAAAGCTTCCAAAAAATTACCTTATAATTCCGTTTCAAAACTATTGTAGAATTTTCAAACATCATAAATTTCTTTCAGCTTTTTTTGTTTTTAACATTTCATAATTTTACTAAAATTTAATGTTTTTATTTTTAAAAACGAAAATTAATAGGGTTGTTTCAATGAGGCTCTTGGTTGGTATAACCTTTTTTTTGTTAAAAATTTTTCACCACGTGATAAACGAGAACCAAATTCAACAAAAAAACGAAAATTAATTTCTCGTATGGTTATTTCTGAAGTTTTCAGAAGCATTTTCTAAACCTTTCAGATTTCTTTAAAAGTTTTACGTTTTCGCCATTTTTGCCATTTTTATGACATTATTTATATTAATTCTAAACATTATAAATCTCTTCAAACGCTTTAGAAATCTTTAAGAATTTTAAGTTTCGAGTTCATTACCATTTTATGTTATTATTAAGGATTTTATTATTTTTATAGTTATCATAGGTTTGAGTATTCTTTTAGAGTTTTTCAAAAGGCTTGAAATTCTTATAGAGTTCAAAATGTTTATAATCTAAGAAATTTATATTGTTGCTAAAGTTATTTATAATACATTTGAGAAGTTTCCTAGAATTTTCGAAATTTCTTAGAATTCCTATAGAGCTTAAATATATAATTTTTTAACTGCTTAACAACAAATTCTATATAATTTTATATAGTCTACAAATAATAGACTTTGTATTATCCCTTGTATAACATTATTAGTCATTCTAATTTCTCTGATTTTAAAATATTTTAAAGTTTTAATTTCTTTACTTTATTAACGTTTTAGAATTCTTCTTTAGCTTGAAGTTTTCAATTCTTGAATAGAGACTTTTTCTAAAGGTTTCCAAACGTTTCAGAATTTTTCAAAAAAAGTTTTTATATT
>CAXAKX010000453.1:52500-57763 GCA_963969525.1 Ontholestes murinus | reverse complement strand
CGTGTACATGTGCCGTCGTGTGCTGACGTGTGTGTCTCCGGGCGCATTATCAAACAAAAAAATTCGTGGGTCTGCATAAATGTGTGAACGTCTAGTCGCAATATCGCCGTAGCACAACCGCCGCCCCGCGTTTCGTGTCTTTTACACAAGTTGCATCACGTCCACCGTCTTGACCCCGCCACAGGGGCGGGATAGGTGTTTTACTGGCGTGCTCTGTATACCAATGGAGTGACACGTTAACGTCGGGGGTCCGTGCACGCGTAAACCGGGATATGTGCGATGTTCCGTTCAGCAGAGAGCAGAATTACGAATTCTTGGTGTTCACACCGCCGGCCGGCCGCCGTGTGCTCGTGTACATGTGCCGTCGTGTGCTCACGTGTGTGTCTCCGGGCGCATTATCAAACAAAAAAAGTCGTGGGTCTGCATAAATGTGTGAACGTCTAGTCGTAATATCGCCGTAGCACAACCGCCGCCCCGCGTTTCGTGTCTTTTACACAAGTTGCATCACGTCCACCGTCTTGACCCCGCCACAGGGGCGGGATAGGTGTTTTACTGGCGTGCTCTGTATACCAATGGAGTGACACGTTAACGTCGGGGGTCCGTGCACGCGTAAACCGGGATATGTGCGATGTTCCGTTCAGCAGAGCAGAATTTCGAACCACCTCTTTATTATAAATAAATGAGCTCGTCGTTACACCGGGCGCGCGCGCGCGTAAGCGCCGCCGCTCGAGTGTGCGCGACTAAACACAGCTCCCTGGTTGATCCTGCCAGTAGTCATATGCTTGTCTCAAAGATTAAGCCATGCATGTCTCAGTACAAGCCAAATTAAGGTGAAACCGCGAAAGGCTCATTAAATCAGTTATGGTTCCTTAGATCGTACCACTTATCCTTGGATAACTGTGGTAATTCTAGAGCTAATACATGCAAACAGAGTTCCGACCGGAGACGGAAGGAGCGCTTTTATTAGATCAAAACCAATCGGTGTCGGACGCGAGTCCGTTCATCGTACAACTTGGTGAATCTGAATAACTTATTGCTGATCGCACGGTCTCGCACCGGCGACGCATCTTTCAAATGTCTGCCTTATCAACTGTCGATGGTAGGTTCTGCGCCTACCATGGTTGTAACGGGTAACGGGGAATCAGGGTTCGATTCCGGAGAGGGAGCCTGAGAAACGGCTACCACATCCAAGGAAGGCAGCAGGCGCGCAAATTACCCACTCCCGGCACGGGGAGGTAGTGACGAAAAATAACGATACGGGACTCATCCGAGGCCCCGTAATCGGAATGAGAACACTCTAAACCTTTTAACGAGGATCAATTGGAGGGCCAGTCTGGTGCCAGCAGCCGCGGTAATTCCAGCTCCAATAGCGTATATTAAAGTTGTTGCGGTTAAAAAGCTCGTAGTCGAATCTGTGTCCCGCGCCGCCGGTTCATCGCTCGCGGTGTCCAACTGGCGTGCCCGCGGGACGTCCTGCCGGTGAGCTTAGCCCGCGAGGGCGGCTCAACTTGAAATCCCATCGCGGTGCTCTTCACTGAGTGTCGAGGTGGGCCGGCACGTTTACTTTGAACAAATTAGAGTGCTTAAAGCAGGCTAAAACTTCGCCTGAATACTTAGTGCATGGAATAATAGAATAGGACCTCGGTTCTATTTTGTTGGTTTTCGGAACCCCGAGGTAATGATTAATAGGAACGGATGGGGGCATTCGTATTGCGACGTTAGAGGTGAAATTCTTGGATCGTCGCAAGACGGACTAAAGCGAAAGCATTTGCCAAAAACGTTTTCATTGATCAAGAACGAAAGTTAGAGGTTCGAAGGCGATCAGATACCGCCCTAGTTCTAACCATAAACGATGCCAGCCAGCGATCCGCCGACGTTCCTCCGATGACTCGGCGGGCAGCTTCCGGGAAACCAAAGCTTTTGGGTTCCGGGGGAAGTATGGTTGCAAAGCTGAAACTTAAAGGAATTGACGGAAGGGCACCACCAGGAGTGGAGCCTGCGGCTTAATTTGACTCAACACGGGAAACCTCACCAGGCCCAGACACCGGAAGGATTGACAGATTGAGAGCTCTTTCTTGATTCGGTGGGTGGTGGTGCATGGCCGTTCTTAGTTGGTGGAGTGATCTGTCAGGTTAATTCCGATAACGAACGAGACTCTAGCCTGCTAACTAGGCGTACTTTCGACATCTCAAAGGTCGGCGTCGGTATCGTCACGGTCGTGCAAACGGTCGTGCGTGCCGCTCGTTTGATTTTTACTGTCGGCGTACAATCAATTCTTCTTAGAGGGACAAGTGGCTTTTAGCCGCACGAGAATGAGCAATAACAGGTCTGTGATGCCCTTAGATGTTCTGGGCCGCACGCGCGCTACACTGAAGGAGACAGCGTGTCCTCCCTGGCCGAAAGGTCCGGGTAACCCGCTGAACCTCCTTCGTGCTAGGGATTGGGGCTTGCAATTGTTCCCCATGAACGAGGAATTCCCAGTAAGCGCGAGTCATAAGCTCGCGTTGATTACGTCCCTGCCCTTTGTACACACCGCCCGTCGCTACTACCGATTGAATGATTTAGTGAGGTCTTCGGACCGGTACTCGGTGACGTTTCGACGTTCGTCGATGTTGCTGGGAAGATGACCAAACTTGATCATTTAGAGGAAGTAAAAGTCGTAACAAGGTTTCCGTAGGTGAACCTGCGGAAGGATCATTAACGTATTTTTGTGTCGCACAATATATGTGTGTACGCGAAACAGATACACTGACGATCTGACGTTCGGCTTCTCGCATCTGAAAAACTCGTATATTTATATACGTAGAACTGATGCGTCGAAGCGTATTACTCACACTGTATTTTTGTACACACAACAACACACTGTGTGTGTACTCTATATACGAACCGGACGTTCGCATCTCTCTCGTTTTGACCGACCGATCGACGATATCATACCAGATATGATATATCCGATCTCGGTTGACTCGTGTGGCTGATCCGTCGTCTGTTTGAAAGAAACATAAAAAGACACTGAAGTTTTGGGAGTATATATCCCATTCTTCCAGAGAGGGATGCTCGCATCGCGCCGCCTTACTACGGATGCATTCTGTATGGGCGCGCGCGCGGTCCGTCATCCGTTATAACAAACATATTTATTTTAAATAAAATATACTACCGATTGTAACCACCCCAGAGAGATAATATTACATATATATATTATATATACATATACAAATAATAAATATTGGCACAAACAAACAAACAAACAAACAAACAAACAAAAACGAGCACGGACGATGTACGTACGCGTACACGTGCTGCGTCTCATGGGACCGCTCGTAGGAAGGCCGAGCGGTCCTCAGTCACCCGCCATCTGAAATGTTTGTTGATGCGGTGTGGCACTGGGTGTTCGCATCTCGAGATTCGAGAAAATACAACAAACACGATAATAATGTGCGTTGTATGTGTATCTTATCGACGAGAGATCCGTCACCTTGCTTTTACATATAAATATATATATATATTAATATAATACATTGTGCGATATGTACGAAGACATATGTCGAGAAAACACACGTTGGGTGTTCGCATCTCGAATTGCCGAGATCCGTCATCTGTTTTTGTTCCGGGCACCCTGGTTTTGTTACGGTTGTTTTATAACGCTTCACTGTGTAAATTCAACTGTAAAATGGGTTTTGAATGTATTTCGCCCGGCCACACTTTATTTCTCGAAAATGTCGACAATTTTTCTGTTTACGACGATAAAACACAATAGTATCCGCCTGTTGGAGAAAAAGTATATGCGCAGTTAGTATTTGGGGGATGTGTCGGAGTCGTGGTCCGGTATCAGTGGTACCGTTCGCCCGGACACAAGCGGTGAGTGTTGTACACAAACACGCGCGCACACTTGGTCATCGCCGGTGTAATAACCAACCGCGCCGAGAGCGCGGGGCGGTCCTGTGCCAGTGGTGTACTCACGAACGCACGCTTGTTCGGCGATTCGAGACGACGATTCCAAGGAATACACGACTCTGGCCGCTAGTCACACACCACCACTAGTAGTAGTAGTAGGTGTATGGCCCGGCGCCTCCTCGAAAACTGTCCGTTGCGAAAATTTTGTCGACAGTGGGTGAACGTGCACGCACACATTTCACACACATTATTAATAATGTCAGTCACCAAGTGTTGTAGAATACAAGATCGGAGGTTCGCCTCTGACTCGTTTCTCAAAACGCTCTAGTACACTACCCTGAACGGTGAATCACTTGGCTCGTGGGTCGATGAAGAACGCAGCTAATTGCGCGTCTTATTGTGAACTGCAGGATACATGAACATCGACATTTCGAACGCACATTGCGGTCCTTGGATACTGTTCCTGGACCATTCCGGGCTGAGGGTCGTTTCTATTTCCAAGACTGTCCGGTTCTCTAACGCACTGTCCGTGGCACTTTCGCGCTGAAAAACGCTCGTGGTGTGTGTGATGTGCGTTTGTGGGGAACGTCGGGACCAAATTGGAGGTTCGCTGTTTTTCGTCTCGACGAAAGATCCGTCCTCTTAAATCAAAAACTGTCGTTTGACTAAACGAACGAACGAACCGTGTTTTCGCTTGCGTTAACACACGCTAGAGAGAGGTGAGGTCGTCCTTACCGGCGTACAGACGAGATGATCGTCGTCGTCGTCGACGTCTCGAGACACTCGAGATGAGGCGATGTGACGGTCGTCAAGTTCGTCCGCGGAGAACACCGGTCGTCGTTTCCTAGAAAAAATATATATATTATATATGTATATGAAATTCTGAGGACGTCTGGCCGTGCGTGTACACCGTGTGTTTACGCGTTTGAGCGTTCCGCACCGCACACTCTCTTAACATATATATATACACATATATTTGATTCAGACCTCAGAGCAGGTGGGAGTACCCGCTGAATTTAAGCATATTACTAAGCGGTGGAAAAGAAACTAACCAGGATTCCCTTAGTAGCGGCGAGCGAACAGGGAAAAGCCCAGCACCGAATCCCGCGGCCGTCTTACGCGTTGTCGCCGGGAAATGTGGTGTTAGGGAGGATCCGTCATCCCGAGGTCGTACGGTGCGTCCAAGTCCTTCTTGAACGGGGCCACTACCCATAGAGGGTGCCAGGCCCGTAGCGATCGCCGTCGACAGCGGGAGGATCTCTCCTCAGAGTCGGGTTGCTTGAGAGTGCAGCCCTAAGTGGGTGGTAAACTCCATCTAAGGCTAAATATAACCACGAGACCGATAGCGAACAAGTACCGTGAGGGAAAG
>CAXAKX010000453.1:30000-47500 GCA_963969525.1 Ontholestes murinus | reverse complement strand
ACCGGTGTGCGATTGACCTATATGTGGCGGCCGGTGGGTCGATGTGCACGATGCTAAAAGCGAAATTTCGATCGACACGAAATAATTTCAAAATTTTTACCACGGTTCGCATTTATTTCCGCTCGTCGATGTGTCCTTTCGTATCGCGTAAGCGAATTAACGAATATTATATTTTAATATTATAAAAATAATTTCGACAAGAAATAATTTCGAAACTTTTACCACGGTTCGCAATTTATTTCCGCTCGTCGATCTTTTTTCCTTACGTTTCGTGCGAGCGAACGAACGAACGAACGAATATTATATTATCGAATGATAAAAGAAATTTCGACAGTCATTCTGTACCGGTGTGGCGGTCGGTCGGTGTGCACGGTGCGAAAAGCGAAATTTCGATCGACACGAAATAATTACGAAATTTTTACCACGGTTCGCATTTATTTCCGCTCGTCGATGTGTCCTTTCGTATCGCGTAAGCGAATTAACGAATATTATATTTTAATATAATAAAAATAATTTCTGCCGTTATTCGGTACCTATGTACGAAAAACCTATATGTGGCGGTCGGTCGGTCGGTGTGCACGGAGCTAAAACCGAAATTTCGACAAGAAATAATTTCGAAATAATTTCGAAACTTTTACCACGGTTCGCAATTTATTTCCGCTCGTCGATCTTTTTTCCTTACGTTTCGTGCGAGCGAACGAACGAACGAACGAATATTATATTATCGAATGATAAAAGAAATTTCGACAGTCATTCTGTACCGGTGTGGCGGTCGGTCGGTGTGCACGGTGCGAAAAGCGAAATTTCGATCGACACGAAATAATTACGAAATTTTTACCACGGTTCGCATTTATTTCCGCTCGTCGATGTGTCCTTTCGTATCGCGTAAGCGAATTAACGCATATTATATTTTAATATTATAAAAATAATTTCGACAAGAAATAATTTCGAAACTTTTACCACGGTTCGCAATTAATTTCCGCTCGTCGATCTTTTTTCCTTACGTTTCCTGCGAGCGAGCGAACGAACGAATATTATATTATCGAATGATAAAAGAAATTTCGACAGTCATTCTGTACCGGTGTGGCGGTCGGTCGGTGTGCACGGTGCGAAAAGCGAAATTTCGATCGACACGAAATAATTACGAAATTTTTACCACGGTTCACATTTATTTCCGCTCGTCGATGTGTCCTTTCGTATCGCGTAAGCGAATTAACGAAAATTTTATTTTAATAAAATAAAAATAATTTCTGCCGTTATTCTGTACATGTGTACGAAAAATATATATGTGAGGCGGTCGGTCGGTGTGCACGATGCCAAAAGCGTTATTCGGTACGGGCGTGCGAAATAATTGTACGCGGCGGTCGGTCGGTGTGCACGATGCTAAAAGCGTTACTCGGTACCTGTGTGCGAAAAACCTAAAGTCGAACGTTTTGACTTCG
The DNA here is from genome assembly GCA_963969525.1 of Ontholestes murinus. Taxonomy (NCBI): domain Eukaryota; kingdom Metazoa; phylum Arthropoda; class Insecta; order Coleoptera; family Staphylinidae; genus Ontholestes; species Ontholestes murinus. The sequence goes on along the minus strand of CAXAKX010000453.1, from coordinate 46,058 downwards.
GTCCGCTTTATTTCCACTCGCCGATCTGTCCTTTCGCATCGCGTAAGCGAATTAACGAAAATTTTATTTTAATAAAATAAAAATAATTTCTGCCGTTATTCCGTACCTATGTACGAAAAATATATATGTGAGGCGGTCGGTCGGTGTGCACGATGCCAAAAGCGTTATTCGGTACGGGCGTGCGAAATAATTGTACGCGGCGGTCGGTCGGTGTGCACGATGCTAAAAGCGTTATTCGGTACCTGTGTGCGAAAAACCTAAAGTCGAACGTTTTCACTTCGGTCCGCTTTATTTCCACTCGCCGATCTGTCCTTTCGCATCGCGTAAGCGAATTAACGAAAATTTTATTTTAATAAAATAAAAATAATTTCTGCCGTTATTCCGTACCTATGTACGAAAAATATATATGTGAGGCGGTCGGTCGGTGTGCACGATGCCAAGAGCGTTATTCGGTACGGGCGTGCGAAATAATTGTACGCGGCGGTCGGTCGGTGTGCACGATGCTAAAAGCGTTATTCGGTACCTGTGTGCGAAAAACCTAAAGTCGAACGTTTTGACTTCGGTCCGCTTTATTTCCACTCGCCGATCTGTCCTTTCGCATCGCGTAAGCGAATTAACGAAAATTTTATTTTAATAAAATAAAAATAATTTCTGCCGTTATTCCGTACCTATGTACGAAAAATATATATGTGAGGCGGTCGGTCGGTGTGCACGATGCCAAAAGCGTTATTCGGTACGGGCGTGCGAAATAATTGTACGCGGCGGTCGGTCGGTGTGCACGATGCTAAAGGCGTTATTCGGTACCTGTGTGCGAAAAACCTAAAGTCGAACGTTTTCACTTCGGTCCGCTTTATTTCCACTCGCCGATCTGTCCTTTCGAATCGCGTAAGCGAATTAACGAAAATTTTATTTTAATAAAATAAAAATAATTTCTGCCGTTATTCCGTACCTATGTACGAAAAATATATATGTGAGGCGGTCGGTCGGTGTGCACGATGCCAAAAGCGTTATTCGGTACGGGCGTGCGAAATAATTGTACGCGGCGGTCGGTCGGTGTGCACGATGCTAAAAGCGTTATTCGGTACCTGTGTGCGAAAAACCTAAAGTCGAACGTTTTCACTTCGGTCCGCTTTATTTCCACTCGCCGATCTGTCCTTTCGCATCGCGTAAGCGAATTAACGAAAATTTTATTTTATTAAAATAAAAATAATTTCTGCCGTTATTCGGTACCTGTGTACGAAAAACATATATATGAGGCGGTCGGTCGGTGCGAATAAGCGAATTGACGAAAATTTTATTTTAATATAATAAAAATAATTTCTGCCGTTATTCGGTACCTGTGTACGAAAAACATATATATGAGGCGGTCGGTCGGTGCGAATAAGCGAATTGACGAAAATTTTATTTTAATAAAATAAAAATAATTTCTGCCGTTATTCCGTACCTATGTACGAAAAATATATATGTGAGGCGGTCGGTCGGTGTGCACGATGCCAAAAGCGTTATTCGGTACGGGCGTGCGAAATAATTGTACGCGGCGGTCGGTCGGTGTGCACGATGCTAAAAGCGTTATTCGGTACCTGTGTGCGAAAAACCTAAAGTCGAACGTTTTCACTTCGGTCCGCTTTATTTCCACTCGCCGATCTGTCCTTTCGCATCGTGTAAGCGAATTAACGAAAATTTTATTTTATGAAAATAAAAATAATTTCTGCCGTTATTCGGTACCTGTGTACGAAAAACATATATATGAGGCGGTCGGTCGGTGCGAATAAGCGAATTGACGAAAATTTTATTTTATTAAAATAAAAATAATTTCTGCCGTTATTCGGTACCTATGTACGAAAAATATATATGTGAGGCGGTCGGTCGGTGTGCACGATGCCAAAAGCGTTATTCGGTACGGGCGTGCGAAATAATTGTACGCGGCGGTCGGTCGGTGTGCACGATGCTAAAAGCGTTATTCGGTACCTGTGTGCGAAAAACCTAAAGTCGAACGTTTTCACTTCGGTCCGCTTTATTTCCACTCGCCGATCTGTCCTTTCGCATCGTGTAAGCGAATTAACGAAAATTTTATTTTATTAAAATAAAAATAATTTCTGCCGTTATTCGGTACCTGTGTACGAAAAACATATATATGAGGCGGTCGGTCGGTGCGAATAAGCGAATTGACGAAAATTTTATTTTATTAAAATAAAAATAATTTCTGCCGTTATTCGGTACCTGTGTACGAAAAACATATATATGAGGCGGTCGGTCGGTGCGAATAAGCGAATTGACGAAAATTTTATTTTATTAAAATAAAAATAATTTCTGCCGTTATTCGGTACCTGTGTACGAAAAACATATATATTAGGCGGTCGGTCGGTGCGAATAAGCGAATTGACGAAAATTTTATTTTAATATAATAAAAATAATTTCTGCCGTTATTCGGTACCTGTGTACGAAAAACATATATATGAGGCGGTCGGTCGGTGTGCACGATGCTAAAAGCGTTATTCGGTACGGGCGGGCGAAAAACTTATATGCGGCGGTCGGTCGGTGTGCACGATGCCGAGAGCGTTATTCGGTACCTGTGTGCGAGAGACATATATATATGGTGGTGCACGGTGCGATGAGCGAATTTTCATTTTACGCAAATAAAGTCGAGTATTACGCTTCGTTTCGTCTTGTTTCACACACAAATGATATTTTCGGGCAGTGCTAAGTGGAAAAATAAAAATAAAATTTCTCGCCGTTATTCTGTACAAATATGCATCAAACAGCTGTATGGGCGGTGCAGGTCGAAAGCGTTATTCGGTACCGGTGTGCGAAAAACCTAATGTCGAACGTTTTAACTTCGGTCCGCTTTATTTCCACTCGCCGATGTGTCCTTTCGTATCGAGTAAGCGAATTAACGAAAATTTTATTTTAATAAAATAAAAATAATTTCTGCCGTTATTCGATACCTATGTACGAGAAACATATATATGAGGCGGTCGGTCGGTCGGTCGGTCGGCGCGCACGATGCTAAAAGCGTTATTCGGTACGGGCGTGCGAAAAAGTTAAATGCGGCGGTCGGTCGGTGCGCACGATGCCGAAAGCGTTATTCGGTACCTGTGTGCGAGAGACATATATATGGTGGTGCACGGTGCGATGAGCGAATTTTCGATTTACGCAAATAAAGTCGAGTATTACGCTTCGTTTCGTCTTGTTTCACACACAAATGATATTTTCGGGCAGCGCTAGGTGGAAAAATAAAAATTTAATTTCTCGCCGTTATTCTGTACAAATATGCATCAAACAGCTATATGGGTGGTGCAGGTCGTTCGGGTGAAAAGTGGAAGATTGAAAAAGAACGGACCAGGCGAGCAGTATATGTATATATATCGCAAAGAAACGCCGAAATAAATATCCTTTTGGCTTTAATAAACCGTCGCATGGGTAAAATAAAATTTTTAACAAATTTTTGCCCTATGCGACGGACAGAGAGACGAACGACGAACAACGGCGGGCGACGACACACGGCAACGGGCGTCGACACAACAACCAGTGTAGTGTAATGCCATTATATACGTTACGTGTAATAAGTCGCCGGCGTGTTTTTAGTTTTTATCTCTTGTGGGGGAACGCGAGGTCTCAGTGTGTTCACCAAGCTGCTACTTCTCTAGTATTATATATAATATATAATAAGAAGATGTGTGTGGTTTTGCGTGTTCGGTGTGCCTCATATAATCGTTCCCCATCATATTAAAACACATAAAATATCATCATCGTCTGTTGAAAATGAAATCACGGCCTCACGTGTCTGGACAGTTCGATGTATTTAATATAAAACGACGACGAACCGGAGAGACGAACGACGAACAACGGCGGGCGACGACACACGGCAACGGGCGACGACACAACAACCAGTGTAGTGTAATGCCATTATATACGTTACGTGTAATAAGTCGGCCGGCGTGTTTTTAGTTTTTATCTCTTGTGGGGGAACGCGAGGTCTCAGTGTGTTCACCAAGCTGCTACTTCTCTAGTATTATATATAATATATAATAAGAAGATGTGTGTGGTTTTGCGTGTTCGGTGTGCCTCATATAATCGTTCCCCATCATATTAATACACATAAAATATCATCATCGTCTGTTGAAAATAAAATCACGGCCTCACGTGTCTGGACAGTTCGATGTATTTAATAAAACGACGACGAACCGGAGAGACGAACGACGAACAACGGCGGGCGACGACACACGGCAACGGGCGACACAACAACACCAGTGTAGTAGTGTAATGCCATTATATACGTTACGTGTAATAAGTCGGCCGGCGTGTTTTTAGTTTTTATCTCTTGTGGGGGAACGCGAGGTCTCAGTGTGTTCACCAAGCTGCTACTTCTCTAGTATTATATATAATATATAATAAGAAGATGTGTGTGGTTTTGCGTGTTCGGTGTGCCTCATATAATCGTTCCCCATCATATTAATACACATAAAATATCATCATCGTCTGTTGAAAATAAAATCACGGCCTCACGTGTCTGGACAGTTCGATGTATTTAATAAAACGACGACGAAACCGGAGAGACGAACGAGGAACAACGGCGGGCGACGACACACGGCAACGGGCGACACAACAACACCAGTGTAGTAGTGTAATGCCATTATATACGTTACGTGTAATAAGTCGGCCGGCCGGCGTGTTTTTAGTTTTATCTCTTGTTTGGGGGAACGCCGAGGTCTCAGTGTTGCACCAATCTGCTACTCTATTATAATATATAATAAGATGTGTGTGGTTTGTGTGTCGGTTGTGCCTCATACAAAAATCGTTCCCCGTATTTTACTACATATATAAATATATATCATCATCGTGTTATTATCGTCTGTTGAAAATAAAATCACGGCCTCGCCGTGTCTGGACAGTTCGATGTTTTAATAAAACGAGACGCGAGAAATCAGTTGCCGCCCGAGGAAATTTTTTTCTTGTCTCTCACCCACCATATATATATACCGTCTGTTGAATATAAAATCACGGCCTCGCCGTGTCCGGACAGTTCGGTGTTGAAAACTCTAACAGGTAGTTTGAACCTGTCCGAATAGCACGTTCGCGGGACCCATTTCGTATATTCGTTTATGCGTATGGCCCTTATGCGAGCAACATGTAGACTGAACATGTAATATTTTTAAAGTAGCGGTGCGTAAAAACTCCGTGAAAATTCAAATGCAATAACTCACCGAATTCCGAGCGAGAATGAAAACTTATGTTGATTGAAATATATATATCATCATAAAGTCAGACGTTCGGGGGACCCGAGCGCGTGGTCCCCTTGGCCGAGACGATGATTTTCAATCTAACGAACAATGATGTTTTTTGTAGTGTGTGTAAGCCTTGGCGAGATGTGAAATTTATAAAATTTCTCTTCTCTCTCATGCCATATATATGATATATTGATGCATTTCGGAGTTGTGTGGACCGAGAGTCTCTCCACTCCTATTCTTGGTGTTCACACCGCCGGCCGGCCGCCGTGTGCTCGTGTACATGTGCCGTCGTGTGCTGACGTGTGTGTCTCCGGGCGCATTATCAAACAAAAAAATTCGTGGGTCTGCATAAATGTGTGAACGTCTAGTCGCAATATCGCCGTAGCACAACCGCCGCCCCGCGTTTCGTGTCTTTTACACAAGTTGCATCACGTCCACCGTCTTGACCCCGCCACAGGGGCGGGATAGGTGTTTTACTGGCGTGCTCTGTATACCAATGGAGTGACACGTTAACGTCGGGGGTCCGTGCACGCGTAAACCGGGATATGTGCGATGTTCCGTTCAGCAGAGAGCAGAATTACGAATTCTTGGTGTTCACACCGCCGGCCGGCCGCCGTGTGCTCGTGTACATGTGCCGTCGTGTGCTCACGTGTGTGTCTCCGGGCGCATTATCAAACAAAAAAAGTCGTGGGTCTGCATAAATGTGTGAACGTCTAGTCGTAATATCGCCGTAGCACAACCGCCGCCCCGCGTTTCGTGTCTTTTACACAAGTTGCATCACGTCCACCGTCTTGACCCCGCCACAGGGGCGGGATAGGTGTTTTACTGGCGTGCTCTGTATACCAATGGAGTGACACGTTAACGTCGGGGGTCCGTGCACGCGTAAACCGGGATATGTGCGATGTTCCGTTCAGCAGAGCAGAATTTCGAACCACCTCTTTATTATAAATAAATGAGCTCGTCGTTACACCGGGCGCGCGCGCGCGTAAGCGCCGCCGCTCGAGTGTGCGCGACTAAACACAGCTCCCTGGTTGATCCTGCCAGTAGTCATATGCTTGTCTCAAAGATTAAGCCATGCATGTCTCAGTACAAGCCAAATTAAGGTGAAACCGCGAAAGGCTCATTAAATCAGTTATGGTTCCTTAGATCGTACCACTTATCCTTGGATAACTGTGGTAATTCTAGAGCTAATACATGCAAACAGAGTTCCGACCGGAGACGGAAGGAGCGCTTTTATTAGATCAAAACCAATCGGTGTCGGACGCGAGTCCGTTCATCGTACAACTTGGTGAATCTGAATAACTTATTGCTGATCGCACGGTCTCGCACCGGCGACGCATCTTTCAAATGTCTGCCTTATCAACTGTCGATGGTAGGTTCTGCGCCTACCATGGTTGTAACGGGTAACGGGGAATCAGGGTTCGATTCCGGAGAGGGAGCCTGAGAAACGGCTACCACATCCAAGGAAGGCAGCAGGCGCGCAAATTACCCACTCCCGGCACGGGGAGGTAGTGACGAAAAATAACGATACGGGACTCATCCGAGGCCCCGTAATCGGAATGAGAACACTCTAAACCTTTTAACGAGGATCAATTGGAGGGCCAGTCTGGTGCCAGCAGCCGCGGTAATTCCAGCTCCAATAGCGTATATTAAAGTTGTTGCGGTTAAAAAGCTCGTAGTCGAATCTGTGTCCCGCGCCGCCGGTTCATCGCTCGCGGTGTCCAACTGGCGTGCCCGCGGGACGTCCTGCCGGTGAGCTTAGCCCGCGAGGGCGGCTCAACTTGAAATCCCATCGCGGTGCTCTTCACTGAGTGTCGAGGTGGGCCGGCACGTTTACTTTGAACAAATTAGAGTGCTTAAAGCAGGCTAAAACTTCGCCTGAATACTTAGTGCATGGAATAATAGAATAGGACCTCGGTTCTATTTTGTTGGTTTTCGGAACCCCGAGGTAATGATTAATAGGAACGGATGGGGGCATTCGTATTGCGACGTTAGAGGTGAAATTCTTGGATCGTCGCAAGACGGACTAAAGCGAAAGCATTTGCCAAAAACGTTTTCATTGATCAAGAACGAAAGTTAGAGGTTCGAAGGCGATCAGATACCGCCCTAGTTCTAACCATAAACGATGCCAGCCAGCGATCCGCCGACGTTCCTCCGATGACTCGGCGGGCAGCTTCCGGGAAACCAAAGCTTTTGGGTTCCGGGGGAAGTATGGTTGCAAAGCTGAAACTTAAAGGAATTGACGGAAGGGCACCACCAGGAGTGGAGCCTGCGGCTTAATTTGACTCAACACGGGAAACCTCACCAGGCCCAGACACCGGAAGGATTGACAGATTGAGAGCTCTTTCTTGATTCGGTGGGTGGTGGTGCATGGCCGTTCTTAGTTGGTGGAGTGATCTGTCAGGTTAATTCCGATAACGAACGAGACTCTAGCCTGCTAACTAGGCGTACTTTCGACATCTCAAAGGTCGGCGTCGGTATCGTCACGGTCGTGCAAACGGTCGTGCGTGCCGCTCGTTTGATTTTTACTGTCGGCGTACAATCAATTCTTCTTAGAGGGACAAGTGGCTTTTAGCCGCACGAGAATGAGCAATAACAGGTCTGTGATGCCCTTAGATGTTCTGGGCCGCACGCGCGCTACACTGAAGGAGACAGCGTGTCCTCCCTGGCCGAAAGGTCCGGGTAACCCGCTGAACCTCCTTCGTGCTAGGGATTGGGGCTTGCAATTGTTCCCCATGAACGAGGAATTCCCAGTAAGCGCGAGTCATAAGCTCGCGTTGATTACGTCCCTGCCCTTTGTACACACCGCCCGTCGCTACTACCGATTGAATGATTTAGTGAGGTCTTCGGACCGGTACTCGGTGACGTTTCGACGTTCGTCGATGTTGCTGGGAAGATGACCAAACTTGATCATTTAGAGGAAGTAAAAGTCGTAACAAGGTTTCCGTAGGTGAACCTGCGGAAGGATCATTAACGTATTTTTGTGTCGCACAATATATGTGTGTACGCGAAACAGATACACTGACGATCTGACGTTCGGCTTCTCGCATCTGAAAAACTCGTATATTTATATACGTAGAACTGATGCGTCGAAGCGTATTACTCACACTGTATTTTTGTACACACAACAACACACTGTGTGTGTACTCTATATACGAACCGGACGTTCGCATCTCTCTCGTTTTGACCGACCGATCGACGATATCATACCAGATATGATATATCCGATCTCGGTTGACTCGTGTGGCTGATCCGTCGTCTGTTTGAAAGAAACATAAAAAGACACTGAAGTTTTGGGAGTATATATCCCATTCTTCCAGAGAGGGATGCTCGCATCGCGCCGCCTTACTACGGATGCATTCTGTATGGGCGCGCGCGCGGTCCGTCATCCGTTATAACAAACATATTTATTTTAAATAAAATATACTACCGATTGTAACCACCAGAGAGATAATATTACATATATATATATATTATATATACATATACAAATAATAAATATTGGCACAAACAAACAAACAAACAAACAAACAAAAACGAGCACGGACGATGTACGTACGCGTACACGTGCTGCGTCTCATGGGACCGCTCGTAGGAAGGCCGAGCGGTCCTCAGTCACCCGCCATCTGAAATGTTTGTTGATGCGGTGTGGCACTGGGTGTTCGCATCTCGAGATTCGAGAAAATACAACAAACACGATAATAATGTGCGTTGTATGTGTATCTTATCGACGAGAGATCCGTCACCTTGCTTTTACATATAAAAATATATATATATATATTAATATAATACATTGTGCGATATGTACGAAGACATATGTCGAGAAAACACACGTTGGGTGTTCGCATCTCGAATTGCCGAGATCCGTCATCTGTTTTTGTTCCGGGCACCCTGGTTTTGTTACGGTTGTTTTATAACGCTTCACTGTGTAAATTCAACTGTAAAATGGGTTTTGAATGTATTTCGCCCGGCCACACTTTATTTCTCGAAAATGTCGACAATTTTTCTGTTTACGACGATAAAACACAATAGTATCCGCCTGTTGGAGAAAAAGTATATGCGCAGTTAGTATTTGGGGGATGTGTCGGAGTCGTGGTCCGGTATCAGTGGTACCGTTCGCCCGGACACAAGCGGTGAGTGTTGTACACAAACACGCGCGCACACTTGGTCATCGCCGGTGTAATAACCAACCGCGCCGAGAGCGCGGGGCGGTCCTGTGCCAGTGGTGTACTCACGAACGCACGCTTGTTCGGCGATTCGAGACGACGATTCCAAGGAATACACGACTCTGGCCGCTAGTCACACACCACCACTAGTAGTAGTAGTAGGTGTATGGCCCGGCGCCTCCTCGAAAACTGTCCGTTGCGAAAATTTTGTCGACAGTGGGTGAACGTGCACGCACACATTTCACACACATTATTAATAATGTCAGTCACCAAGTGTTGTAGAATACAAGATCGGAGGTTCGCCTCTGACTCGTTTCTCAAAACGCTCTAGTACACTACCCTGAACGGTGAATCACTTGGCTCGTGGGTCGATGAAGAACGCAGCTAATTGCGCGTCTTATTGTGAACTGCAGGATACATGAACATCGACATTTCGAACGCACATTGCGGTCCTTGGATACTGTTCCTGGACCATTCCTGGCTGAGGGTCGTTTCTATTTCCAAGACTGTCCGGTTCTCTAACGCACTGTCCGTGGCACTTTCGCGCTGAAAAACGCTCGTGGTGTGTGTGATGTGCGTTTGTGGGGAACGTCGGGACCAAATTGGAGGTTCGCTGTTTTTCGTCTCGACGAAAGATCCGTCCTCTTAAATCAAAAACTGTCGTTTGACTAAACGAACGAACGAACCGTGTTTTCGCTTGCGTTAACACACGCTAGAGAGAGGTGAGGTCGTCCTTACCGGCGTACAGACGAGATGATCGTCGTCGTCGTCGACGTCTCGAGACACTCGAGATGAGGCGATGTGACGGTCGTCAAGTTCGTCCGCGGAGAACACCGGTCGTCGTTTCCTAGAAAAAATATATATATTATATATGTATATGAAATTCTGAGGACGTCTGGCCGTGCGTGTACACCGTGTGTTTACGCGTTTGAGCGTTCCGCACCGCACACTCTCTTAACATAATATATATACACATATATTTGATTCAGACCTCAGAGCAGGTGGGAGTACCCGCTGAATTTAAGCATATTACTAAGCGGTGGAAAAGAAACTAACCAGGATTCCCTTAGTAGCGGCGAGCGAACAGGGAAAAGCCCAGCACCGAATCCCGCGGCCGTCTTACGCGTTGTCGCCGGGAAATGTGGTGTTAGGGAGGATCCGTCATCCCGAGGTCGTACGGTGCGTCCAAGTCCTTCTTGAACGGGGCCACTACCCATAGAGGGTGCCAGGCCCGTAGCGATCGCCGTCGACAGCGGGAGGATCTCTCCTCAGAGTCGGGTTGCTTGAGAGTGCAGCCCTAAGTGGGTGGTAAACTCCATCTAAGGCTAAATATAACCACGAGACCGATAGCGAACAAGTACCGTGAGGGAAAGTTGAAAAGAACTTTGAAGAGAGAGTTCAATAGTACGTGAAACCGTTCAGGGGTAAACCTGAGAAACCCGAAAGGTCGAATGGGGAGATTCAGCGTGTCTCGTCTGCTCTGGAGTGTTGGGCGCTTGTGAGACGGTCACGGACCTCGGTCCGACGATCGCTCCGTCCTCTCTCTGTTTTCGGGGTGACGAACTCGTGCACTTCTCCCCTAGTAGGACGTCGCGACCCGTTGGGTGCAGGCCTAAGGATCGGGGTGGAGACCGAGTGGCGCCTTCGGGCCGTTTCCGTTCGGACCCCCGTCTCCCGGCCTGCTCGCCCGACGGTATAGCAGTGGCGCGGGGCCGCGATACTTAATTCGCGTCCGGCCCGTCGCAAGTGCTTGCGGATATCTGGTGGGCGTCTGGGGACTCGTGCCTCGACTCCGCCGGACCCGTTCGACTGCTGGCGACGGTGTCCTCGGACAGACTCCGTTTATACGCCCGTCGGCGACGCTTTAGCTTTGGGTACTTTCAGGACCCGTCTTGAAACACGGACCAAGGAGTCTAGCATGTTCGCGAGTCATTGGGACTTAGCGAAACCTAAAGGCGTAATGAAAGTGAAGGCCGTGCCTAGCGCGTGCCTAGGGAAGACGTGCGGGACTACGATCCCGCGCTGCACTCCCGGGGCGTCTCGTGCTCATTGCGAGCTGAGGCGCACCAAGAGCGTACATGCTGGGACCCGAAAGATGGTGAACTATGCCTGGTCAGGACGAAGTCAGGGGAAACCCTGATGGAGGTCCGTAGCGATTCTGACGTGCAAATCGATCGTCGGAACTGGGTATAGGGGCGAAAGACCAATCGAACTATCTAGTAGCTGGTTCCCTCCGAAGTTTCCCTCAGGATAGCTGGCGCTCCGGTGAGCGAGTCTCATCCGGTAAAGCGAATGATTAGAGGCATTGGGGTCGAAACGACCTCAACCTATTCTCAAACTTTAAATGGGTGAGATCTCCGGCTTGCTCAAACGATGAAGCCGCGAGATCGGATCAGAGTGCCAAGTGGGCCACTTTTGGTAAGCAGAACTGGCGCTGTGGGATGAACCAAACGTCGAGTTAAAGCGCCTAAATTAACGCTTATGGGATACCATGAAAGGTGTTGGTAACTTAAGACATCAGGACGGTGGCCATGGAAGTCGGAATCCGCCAAGGAGTGTGTAACAACTCACCTGACGAAGTTACTAGCCCTGAAAATGGATGGCGCTAAAGCGTTATGCTTATACTCGACCGTCAGCGGCATGTGCGGTGTACGGCCACTACTCGTAGTGGCCGGCCATGAAGCCCTGACGAGTAGGAGGGTCGCGGCGGTGTGCGCAGAAGGATTGGGCGTGGGCCCGTCTGGAGCCGCCGTCGGTGCAGATCTTGGTGGTAGTAGCAAATACTCCAGCGAGGCCCTGGAGGACTGACGTGGAGAAGGGTTTCGTGTGAACAGCCGTTGCACACGAGTCAGTCGATCCTAAGCCCTAGGCGAAAGCCGATGTTGATGTTGGTGTATCTCAATGGCGATGACATTTTATAAACATATATTTGTTACATTGTTGATAAAAATCACACCCAACGGGCGAAAGGGAATCCGGTTCCTATTCCGGAACCCGGCAGCGGAACCGTTAATAAGTCGTGCCCTCGCAAGAGAGTTCGTCGGGGCAACCCAAAAAGACCTGGAGACGCCGTCGGGAGATCCGGAAAGAGTTTTCTTTTCTGTATGAGCGTTCGAGTTCCATGGAATCCTCTAGCAGGGAGATATGGTTTGGAACGCGAAGAGCACCGCAGTTGCGGCGGTGTCCGGATCTTCCCCTCGGACCTTGAAAATCCAGGAGAGGGCCACGTCGAGTATCCTGCCGGTTCGTACCCATATCCGCAGCAGGTCTCCAAGGTGAACAGCCTCTAGTCGATAGAATAATGTAGGTAAGGGAAGTCGGCAAATTGGATCCGTAACTTCGGGATAAGGATTGGCTCTGAGGACCGGGGCGTGTCGGGCTTGGTCGGGAAGCGGGTCCTGGCTGACGTGCCGGGCCTGGGCGAGGGGACGCGTGCGTTAGCGCGCGCCGATCCGAGCTCGGTCCCGTGCCTTGGCCTCCCGCGGAACTTCCTTGCTGCGAGGCCCGCGCGTGCGCACTCGGTGGCTCTGCTGCTGGCGTGCGTGTGCCGGTGTCCTCTTCGGCCGCCATTCAACGGTCAGCTCAGAACTGGCACGGACTTGGGGAATCCGACTGTCTAATTAAAACAAAGCATTGCGATGGCCCAAGCGGGTGTTGACGCAATGTGATTTCTGCCCAGTGCTCTGAATGTCAACGTGAAGAAATTTAAGCAAGCGCGGGTAAACGGCGGGAGTAACTATGACTCTCTTAAGGGGGCGGGTAGCATTCCCCCCAAGTCCAACCGGTCACCTCCTAGCGGTGAGAGTCGGGCAACGGCGGATGATTCCGGGGATCTCCTTCGGGACGATTCTCGGTCCGCCGGCCAAGAACGGCAATGGGCGAACCAAGGGGGTGTGGGGTTGCCTCCCCTGCACTCCCAAATTCATGGGCTCGAGAAATGCACGAAACGAAAATCCTCACCTCCGGCAGCGGGTTCGCCCGTCTCGGACTGCCGGTCCCATGAATCCCCCCGAGCAACCGATTCCTGCTCAAAGAGATGACGTGAGAGTGGCTCCACCTCCTCTTCCGTTCCCATGCCCTGATTGCGACCGAAGTTTCGGGTCAGCGATCGGTCTCGGCGTTCACCGATCGCGAGCACATCGCGCGATCGTGAACGAGGACATAGACGTCGACAGGGTCAAGAAGAGGTGGTCCAAGGAAGAGTTGCGCATTCTGGCTCGACATGAAGCGGAGGGCATGCGCCTGAAAGCCCCGCACATGAACGAGTACTTGTTGAGTGTCAGCAACGGTGAGAGAACCGAAAACGCCATTAAAGGCATTCGGAGGGGTCAGGCGTATAAAGACCTAGTCGCCAGGACCTACAGAGACCTTATGGCCCAGGGACGACCCTCGACGTCTGCACCATCTACGGACGGCGCAGGCAGCTCGAATTCCCGGCCGTCTGACGACGACAGTGGTGTTGACCGTCCACCACAGGACGCCCTGCTGTCTGCTATACGAGACCTGATGCCAGAAGTCTCGCGGCTCGATTCGTTCGATTCGCCCGGACTCTGTGCGATAGCAGAGGCGCTCCTGAACAACACCGAGACCCCAGAGTCCTGCGATGAATGGCTGGAGAGAGTCTTCCCGACAGTGGTGAGACGTCGGAGACCGGCGCGCCCAGCCAGGCCGCAGGCAGAGATACCGAGATGGAAGTTGCGACGGCGGGAGTACGCCAGGACGCAGGAGCTTTTTAAAAGACATCCGGATAGAGTTGCGAAGGAGGTTCTGGACGGGCGGATCGAGTCATCACCCCCGGACATGAACGAGATGTTGGAGTTTTGGCAGCCAGTCATGACTCGACAATCCACTCCTTACCCAAGACCAGCAACCTATACCGAAAAAGCCAACCTCCGAAGCTTGTGGAAACCAGTTTCGGTGGACGAAGTTACGTCCGTGGATATTCCTGCCGGTTCAGCACCCGGCCTGGATGGAATTTCTCCAAGACAATGGAGTGCAGTCCCACCATCGGTGAGGGCGCTATACCTGAACCTGATTTTAATCCAGGGCAGTTTTCCTTCAGAGCGGCTAAAGAGCAGAACGGTGTTCATACCGAAAAAGAAGGTCTCCGCAACACCTGGAGACTTCCGTCCAATTAGCATTTCGTCGGTCGTAGTTAGGCATCTCCACAAGATCCTGGCTACAAGACTTCACAACTCAGGTCTGATCGACAAGCGCCAAAGATGCCTAGACGATGGATGCGCCGAGAATGTCGCTCTGATCGCGTCTCTGCTGAACGACGCGAGGTTCCGGCGCAGAGAACTCCATCTCGTCTCGCTTGACTGTGCGAAGGCATATGATAGCGTGAGCCATCACGCTATCAGGACCATTTTGATGGACGCCGGGCTGCCTTATGCCTTGGTTCGCTACATAACGAACGTGTATTCCAACAGCACAACAGTTCTGGAGGTCAACGGACAGCAATCCGATCCAATTGCTGTCTCGAGTGGAGTTCGGCAGGGCGATCCCTTGTCGACCTTCATATTTTGCCTGGTACTGGATCAGGTTACAAAGACCATTCCATCGGCCGTGGGTTACGACCTGAACGGGTCCAGGGTGAACGCGCTTCTCTACGCGGACGACGCCGTGCTTGTGTCATCGACCAAGCAAGGCATGCAGGCTTCCCTGGAGACAGTCGAGACGAAGGCGAACTCGGTGGGATTGTTCCTGAACATCGAGAAATGCGTGGCCACGTCACTTGTACCATCCGGTAGGGAGAAGAAGATGAAAGTTATTACTGCACCATCCTTCAGACTCAACAATGGCCAGTTCCTGAAACAGCTCACCACTGAGGAGGAATGGCGCTATCTAGGAGTCAACTTTAAGTCTTCTGGCCCTAAGAAATCGGGTGCGTCGCTGAACATCCAGCTGAAGAAGATGACGATGGCCCCATTGAAGCCGCAGCAGCGACTTCTGATCCTGCGGTGCTTCCTTTTACCTCGCCTATACCACGAGCTCGTCTTGGCTGGAACAACGCTGGGGAAGCTGAGAGCTTTAGACCTCCAAGTGAGAAGCGCCGTTCGCAAGTGGCTCAGGCTTCCACATGATGTGCCAAACAGCTATTTTCACGCTGCAACTCGAGACGGAGGGTTAGGTCTTCCGGCATTACAAACGTCCATCCCCTGTATGATGAAGAGCCGTCTTCAATCATTGGGAGAATCGTCGTCTCCTGCCGTGCTAGCTGCGTTCGAGTCCCTGTGGGTTCAGCAGCGGATGCGGTGGGCTGAGCGTGCTTTGTCTGCGTGCGGTGCAGACACTTACAGCAGAGACGACGTAAAGCGCTGGTGGGCCCAAAAACTCCATCATTCCGTCGACGGCTACGAGTTGCGCGAGAGCGCGAAATGTACTGCCTCCAGCAACTGGGTGGACAACGGCCTGTATCTCTCGGGCCGGGACTACCTGCAGTACCATCATGTGAGGATCAACTGTTTGCCGACCAGAATCCGAACATCAAGAGGTCTTCGGCGAGCGGGTATGGAGGTCATGTGTAGAGCCGGATGCGGTTGTACCGAAACGGCCGCGCATGTCATCCAGTCGTGCCACCGAACGCACGGAGGACGAGTTCTGAGGCACGATGCAATTTGCAACGTGCTCATGAGCGGACTTCGAGACCAAGGTTGGACGG
>CAXAKX010000453.1:12500-27500 GCA_963969525.1 Ontholestes murinus | reverse complement strand
TTGTGTGTGTGTGGAGAAAAAGAGGCGACTAAAACCATTACTACTTCTTACATTAGTTTAGTTGTAGAGTTAATGGGCGGCAGGTACACCTATTTTTATTAACAACACAAAAATTTATTTTAACAACGAACGAAAGGAGAAGAGTACATTGTACAAATTTTTTTTTTTTTTAACAAAAATAATGTGGGTGTTCTTAAAATTATTACGAACGAAAAATGTTAATAAATTAATAAAATATTTATTTCATCCATCATCATACCAGTTTTATTCAGCCACAGCAGTTAAACATAAAATAACAATAATATAAATAATAAATAAAAATATTAATTGATGATATGATGATATATAATAATAATGCTGCTGGTAAAAATTACAATGGATAAACGATATTTTTTTTTTAAATGATCGATGGGCGTTATTCTGTACACGAATGGACATCAGATCTGCGGCCGTTATTCGGTACACGAATAGGCATCACATCTGCGGCCGTTATTCGGTACACGAATAGGGATCACATTTGCGGCCGCTATTCGGTACGTAAAGTGATATAATTAATTACCGTTTTTCTGTACCCATATCCGTAACGAATGTATGTTAAATAAGGCGTGAGTGGTGGTTAAATTTCGCAATTTTCACACTTACCACCAATGTTTCCTTTCGTTTCGAACGAGCGAATGGACGAATTTTATATTATCGTATAGTAAAAGAACTTTCGACAGTCATCCGGTACCGGTGTGCGATTGACCTATATGTGGCGGCCGGTGGGTCGATGTGCACGATGCTAAAAGCGAAATTTCGATCGACACGAAATAATTTCGAAATTTTTACCACGGTTCGCATTTATTTCCGCTCGTCGATGTGTCCTTTCGTATCGCGTAAGCGAATTAACGAATATTATATTTTAATATTATAAAAATAATTTCGACAAGAAATAATTTCGAAACTTTTACCACGGTTCGCAATTTATTTCCGCTCGTCGATCTTTTTTCCTTACGTTTCGTGCGAGCGAACGAACGAACGAACGAACGAATATTATATTATCGAATGATAAAAGAAATTTCGACAGTCATTCTGTACCGGTGTGGCGGTCGGTCGGTGTGCACGGTGCGAAAAGCGAAATTTCGATCGACACGAAATAATTACGAAATTTTTACCACGGTTCGCATTTATTTCCGCTCGTCGATGTGTCCTTTCGTATCGCGTAAGCGAATTAACGAATATTATATTTTAATATAATAAAAATAATTTCTGCCGTTATTCGGTACCTATGTACGAAAAACCTATATGTGGCGGTCGGTCGGTCGGTGTGCACGGAGCTAAAACCGAAATTTCGACAAGAAATAATTTCGAAATAATTTCGAAACTTTTACCACGGTTCGCAATTTATTTCCGCTCGTCGATCTTTTTTCCTTACGTTTCGTGCGAGCGAACGAACGAACGAACGAATATTATATTATCGAATGATAAAAGAAATTTCGACAGTCATTCTGTACCGGTGTGGCGGTCGGTCGGTGTGCACGGTGCGAAAAGCGAAATTTCGATCGACACGAAATAATTACGAAATTTTTACCACGGTTCGCATTTATTTCCGCTCGTCGATGTGTCCTTTCGTATCGCGTAAGCGAATTAACGCATATTATATTTTAATATTATAAAAATAATTTCGACAAGAAATAATTTCGAAACTTTTACCACGGTTCGCAATTAATTTCCGCTCGTCGATCTTTTTTCCTTACGTTTCCTGCGAGCGAGCGAACGAACGAATATTATATTATCGAATGATAAAAGAAATTTCGACAGTCATTCTGTACCGGTGTGGCGGTCGGTCGGTGTGCACGGTGCGAAAAGCGAAATTTCGATCGACACGAAATAATTACGAAATTTTTACCACGGTTCACATTTATTTCCGCTCGTCGATGTGTCCTTTCGTATCGCGTAAGCGAATTAACGAAAATTTTATTTTAATAAAATAAAAATAATTTCTGCCGTTATTCTGTACATGTGTACGAAAAATATATATGTGAGGCGGTCGGTCGGTGTGCACGATGCCAAAAGCGTTATTCGGTACGGGCGTGCGAAATAATTGTACGCGGCGGTCGGTCGGTGTGCACGATGCTAAAAGCGTTACTCGGTACCTGTGTGCGAAAAACCTAAAGTCGAACGTTTTGACTTCGGTCCGCTTTATTTCCACTCGCCGATCTGTCCTTTCGCATCGCGTAAGCGAATTAACGAAAATTTTATTTTAATAAAATAAAAATAATTTCTGCCGTTATTCCGTACCTATGTACGAAAAATATATATGTGAGGCGGTCGGTCGGTGTGCACGATGCCAAAAGCGTTATTCGGTACGGGCGTGCGAAATAATTGTACGCGGCGGTCGGTCGGTGTGCACGATGCTAAAAGCGTTATTCGGTACCTGTGTGCGAAAAACCTAAAGTCGAACGTTTTCACTTCGGTCCGCTTTATTTCCACTCGCCGATCTGTCCTTTCGCATCGCGTAAGCGAATTAACGAAAATTTTATTTTAATAAAATAAAAATAATTTCTGCCGTTATTCCGTACCTATGTACGAAAAATATATATGTGAGGCGGTCGGTCGGTGTGCACGATGCCAAGAGCGTTATTCGGTACGGGCGTGCGAAATAATTGTACGCGGCGGTCGGTCGGTGTGCACGATGCTAAAAGCGTTATTCGGTACCTGTGTGCGAAAAACCTAAAGTCGAACGTTTTGACTTCGGTCCGCTTTATTTCCACTCGCCGATCTGTCCTTTCGCATCGCGTAAGCGAATTAACGAAAATTTTATTTTAATAAAATAAAAATAATTTCTGCCGTTATTCCGTACCTATGTACGAAAAATATATATGTGAGGCGGTCGGTCGGTGTGCACGATGCCAAAAGCGTTATTCGGTACGGGCGTGCGAAATAATTGTACGCGGCGGTCGGTCGGTGTGCACGATGCTAAAGGCGTTATTCGGTACCTGTGTGCGAAAAACCTAAAGTCGAACGTTTTCACTTCGGTCCGCTTTATTTCCACTCGCCGATCTGTCCTTTCGAATCGCGTAAGCGAATTAACGAAAATTTTATTTTAATAAAATAAAAATAATTTCTGCCGTTATTCCGTACCTATGTACGAAAAATATATATGTGAGGCGGTCGGTCGGTGTGCACGATGCCAAAAGCGTTATTCGGTACGGGCGTGCGAAATAATTGTACGCGGCGGTCGGTCGGTGTGCACGATGCTAAAAGCGTTATTCGGTACCTGTGTGCGAAAAACCTAAAGTCGAACGTTTTCACTTCGGTCCGCTTTATTTCCACTCGCCGATCTGTCCTTTCGCATCGCGTAAGCGAATTAACGAAAATTTTATTTTATTAAAATAAAAATAATTTCTGCCGTTATTCGGTACCTGTGTACGAAAAACATATATATGAGGCGGTCGGTCGGTGCGAATAAGCGAATTGACGAAAATTTTATTTTAATATAATAAAAATAATTTCTGCCGTTATTCGGTACCTGTGTACGAAAAACATATATATGAGGCGGTCGGTCGGTGCGAATAAGCGAATTGACGAAAATTTTATTTTAATAAAATAAAAATAATTTCTGCCGTTATTCCGTACCTATGTACGAAAAATATATATGTGAGGCGGTCGGTCGGTGTGCACGATGCCAAAAGCGTTATTCGGTACGGGCGTGCGAAATAATTGTACGCGGCGGTCGGTCGGTGTGCACGATGCTAAAAGCGTTATTCGGTACCTGTGTGCGAAAAACCTAAAGTCGAACGTTTTCACTTCGGTCCGCTTTATTTCCACTCGCCGATCTGTCCTTTCGCATCGTGTAAGCGAATTAACGAAAATTTTATTTTATGAAAATAAAAATAATTTCTGCCGTTATTCGGTACCTGTGTACGAAAAACATATATATGAGGCGGTCGGTCGGTGCGAATAAGCGAATTGACGAAAATTTTATTTTATTAAAATAAAAATAATTTCTGCCGTTATTCGGTACCTATGTACGAAAAATATATATGTGAGGCGGTCGGTCGGTGTGCACGATGCCAAAAGCGTTATTCGGTACGGGCGTGCGAAATAATTGTACGCGGCGGTCGGTCGGTGTGCACGATGCTAAAAGCGTTATTCGGTACCTGTGTGCGAAAAACCTAAAGTCGAACGTTTTCACTTCGGTCCGCTTTATTTCCACTCGCCGATCTGTCCTTTCGCATCGTGTAAGCGAATTAACGAAAATTTTATTTTATTAAAATAAAAATAATTTCTGCCGTTATTCGGTACCTGTGTACGAAAAACATATATATGAGGCGGTCGGTCGGTGCGAATAAGCGAATTGACGAAAATTTTATTTTATTAAAATAAAAATAATTTCTGCCGTTATTCGGTACCTGTGTACGAAAAACATATATATGAGGCGGTCGGTCGGTGCGAATAAGCGAATTGACGAAAATTTTATTTTATTAAAATAAAAATAATTTCTGCCGTTATTCGGTACCTGTGTACGAAAAACATATATATTAGGCGGTCGGTCGGTGCGAATAAGCGAATTGACGAAAATTTTATTTTAATATAATAAAAATAATTTCTGCCGTTATTCGGTACCTGTGTACGAAAAACATATATATGAGGCGGTCGGTCGGTGTGCACGATGCTAAAAGCGTTATTCGGTACGGGCGGGCGAAAAACTTATATGCGGCGGTCGGTCGGTGTGCACGATGCCGAGAGCGTTATTCGGTACCTGTGTGCGAGAGACATATATATATGGTGGTGCACGGTGCGATGAGCGAATTTTCATTTTACGCAAATAAAGTCGAGTATTACGCTTCGTTTCGTCTTGTTTCACACACAAATGATATTTTCGGGCAGTGCTAAGTGGAAAAATAAAAATAAAATTTCTCGCCGTTATTCTGTACAAATATGCATCAAACAGCTGTATGGGCGGTGCAGGTCGAAAGCGTTATTCGGTACCGGTGTGCGAAAAACCTAATGTCGAACGTTTTAACTTCGGTCCGCTTTATTTCCACTCGCCGATGTGTCCTTTCGTATCGAGTAAGCGAATTAACGAAAATTTTATTTTAATAAAATAAAAATAATTTCTGCCGTTATTCGATACCTATGTACGAGAAACATATATATGAGGCGGTCGGTCGGTCGGTCGGTCGGCGCGCACGATGCTAAAAGCGTTATTCGGTACGGGCGTGCGAAAAAGTTAAATGCGGCGGTCGGTCGGTGCGCACGATGCCGAAAGCGTTATTCGGTACCTGTGTGCGAGAGACATATATATAGTGGTGCACGGTGCGATGAGCGAATTTTCGATTTACGCAAATAAAGTCGAGTATTACGCTTCGTTTCGTCTTGTTTCACACACAAATGATATTTTCGGGCAGCGCTAGGTGGAAAAATAAAAATTTAATTTCTCGCCGTTATTCTGTACAAATATGCATCAAACAGCTATATGGGTGGTGCAGGTCGTTCGGGTGAAAAGTGGAAGATTGAAAAAGAACGACCAGGCGAGCAGTATATGTATATATATCGCAAAGAAACGCCGAAATAAATATCCTTTTGGCTTTAATAAACCGTCGCATGGGTAAAATAAAATTTTTAACAAATTTTTGCCCTATGCGACGGACAGAGAGACGAACGACGAACAACGGCGGGCGACGACACACGGCAACGGGCGACGACACAACAACCAGTGTAGTGTAATGCCATTATATACGTTACGTGTAATAAGTCGGCCGGCGTGTTTTTAGTTTTTATCTCTTGTGGGGGAACGCGAGGTCTCAGTGTGTTCACCAAGCTGCTACTTCTCTAGTATTATATATAATATATAATAAGAAGATGTGTGTGGTTTTGCGTGTTCGGTGTGCCTCATATAATCGTTCCCCATCATATTAAAACACATAAAATATCATCATCGTCTGTTGAAAATAAAATCACGGCCTCACGTGTCTGGACAGTTCGATGTATTTAATATGAAACGACGACGAACCGGAGAGACGAACGACGAACAACGGCGGGCGACGACACACGGCAACGGGCGACGACACAACAACCAGTGTAGTGTAATGCCATTATATACGTTACGTGTAATAAGTCGGCCGGCGTGTTTTTAGTTTTTATCTCTTGTGGGGGAACGCGAGGTCTCAGTGTGTTCACCAAGCTGCTACTTCTCTAGTATTATATATAATATATAATAAGAAGATGTGTGTGGTTTTGCGTGTTCGGTGTGCCTCATATAATCGTTCCCCATCATATTAATACACATAAAATATCATCATCGTCTGTTGAAAATAAAATCACGGCCTCACGTGTCTGGACAGTTCGATGTATTTAATAAAACGACGACGAACCGGAGAGACGAACGACGAACAACGGCGGGCGACGACACACGGCAACGGGCGACACAACAACACCAGTGTAGTAGTGTAATGCCATTATATACGTTACGTGTAATAAGTCGGCCGGCGTGTTTTTAGTTTTTATCTCTTGTGGGGGAACGCGAGGTCTCAGTGTGTTCACCAAGCTGCTACTTCTCTAGTATTATATATAATATATAATAAGAAGATGTGTGTGGTTTTGCGTGTTCGGTGTGCCTCATATAATCGTTCCCCATCATATTAATACACATAAAATATCATCATCGTCTGTTGAAAATAAAATCACGGCCTCACGTGTCTGGACAGTTCGATGTATTTAATAAAACGACGACGAAACCGGAGAGACGAACGAGGAACAACGGCGGGCGACGACACACGGCAACGGGCGACACAACAACACCAGTGTAGTAGTGTAATGCCATTATATACGTTACGTGTAATAAGTCGGCCGGCGTGTTTTTAGTTTTATCTCTTGTTTGGGGGAACGCCGAGGTCTCAGTGTTGCACCAATCTGCTACTCTATTATAATATATAATAAGATGTGTGTGGTTTGTGTGTCGGTTGTGCCTCATACAAAAATCGTTCCCCGTATTTTACTACATATATAAATATATATCATCATCGTGTTATTATCGTCTGTTGAAAATAAAATCACGGCCTCGCCGTGTCTGGACAGTTCGATGTTTTAATAAAACGAGACGCGAGAAATCAGTTGCCGCCCGAGGAAATTTTTTTCTTGTCTCTCACCCACCATATATATATACCGTCTGTTGAATATAAAATCACGGCCTCGCCGTGTCCGGACAGTTCGGTGTTGAAAACTCTAACAGGTAGTTTGAACCTGTCCGAATAGCACGTTCGCGGGACCCATTTCGTATATTCGTTTATGCGTATGGCCCTTATGCGAGCAACATGTAGACTGAACATGTAATATTTGTAAAGTAGCGGTGCGTAAAAACTCCGTGAAAATTCAAATGCAATAACTCACCGAATTCCGAGCGAGAATGAAAACTTATGTTGATTGAAATATATATATCATCATAAAGTCAGACGTTCGGGGGACCCGAGCGCGTGGTCCCCTTGGCCGAGACGATGATTTTCAATCTAACGAACAATGATGTTTTTTGTAGTGTGTGTAAGCCTTGGCGAGATGTGAAATTTATAAAATTTCTCTTCTCTCTCATGCCATATATATGATATATTGATGCATTTCGGAGTTGTGTGGACCGAGAGTCTCTCCACTCCTATTCTTGGTGTTCACACCGCCGGCCGGCCGCCGTGTGCTCGTGTACATGTGCCGTCGTGTGCTGACGTGTGTGTCTCCGGGCGCATTATCAAACAAAAAAATTCGTGGGTCTGCATAAATGTGTGAACGTCTAGTCGCAATATCGCCGTAGCACAACCGCCGCCCCGCGTTTCGTGTCTTTTACACAAGTTGCATCACGTCCACCGTCTTGACCCCGCCACAGGGGCGGGATAGGTGTTTTACTGGCGTGCTCTGTATACCAATGGAGTGACACGTTAACGTCGGGGGTCCGTGCACGCGTAAACCGGGATATGTGCGATGTTCCGTTCAGCAGAGAGCAGAATTACGAATTCTTGGTGTTCACACCGCCGGCCGGCCGCCGTGTGCTCGTGTACATGTGCCGTCGTGTGCTCACGTGTGTGTCTCCGGGCGCATTATCAAACAAAAAAAGTCGTGGGTCTGCATAAATGTGTGAACGTCTAGTCGTAATATCGCCGTAGCACAACCGCCGCCCCGCGTTTCGTGTCTTTTACACAAGTTGCATCACGTCCACCGTCTTGACCCCGCCACAGGGGCGGGATAGGTGTTTTACTGGCGTGCTCTGTATACCAATGGAGTGACACGTTAACGTCGGGGGTCCGTGCACGCGTAAACCGGGATATGTGCGATGTTCCGTTCAGCAGAGCAGAATTTCGAACCACCTCTTTATTATAAATAAATGAGCTCGTCGTTACACCGGGCGCGCGCGCGCGTAAGCGCCGCCGCTCGAGTGTGCGCGACTAAACACAGCTCCCTGGTTGATCCTGCCAGTAGTCATATGCTTGTCTCAAAGATTAAGCCATGCATGTCTCAGTACAAGCCAAATTAAGGTGAAACCGCGAAAGGCTCATTAAATCAGTTATGGTTCCTTAGATCGTACCACTTATCCTTGGATAACTGTGGTAATTCTAGAGCTAATACATGCAAACAGAGTTCCGACCGGAGACGGAAGGAGCGCTTTTATTAGATCAAAACCAATCGGTGTCGGACGCGAGTCCGTTCATCGTACAACTTGGTGAATCTGAATAACTTATTGCTGATCGCACGGTCTCGCACCGGCGACGCATCTTTCAAATGTCTGCCTTATCAACTGTCGATGGTAGGTTCTGCGCCTACCATGGTTGTAACGGGTAACGGGGAATCAGGGTTCGATTCCGGAGAGGGAGCCTGAGAAACGGCTACCACATCCAAGGAAGGCAGCAGGCGCGCAAATTACCCACTCCCGGCACGGGGAGGTAGTGACGAAAAATAACGATACGGGACTCATCCGAGGCCCCGTAATCGGAATGAGAACACTCTAAACCTTTTAACGAGGATCAATTGGAGGGCCAGTCTGGTGCCAGCAGCCGCGGTAATTCCAGCTCCAATAGCGTATATTAAAGTTGTTGCGGTTAAAAAGCTCGTAGTCGAATCTGTGTCCCGCGCCGCCGGTTCATCGCTCGCGGTGTCCAACTGGCGTGCCCGCGGGACGTCCTGCCGGTGAGCTTAGCCCGCGAGGGCGGCTCAACTTGAAATCCCATCGCGGTGCTCTTCACTGAGTGTCGAGGTGGGCCGGCACGTTTACTTTGAACAAATTAGAGTGCTTAAAGCAGGCTAAAACTTCGCCTGAATACTTAGTGCATGGAATAATAGAATAGGACCTCGGTTCTATTTTGTTGGTTTTCGGAACCCCGAGGTAATGATTAATAGGAACGGATGGGGGCATTCGTATTGCGACGTTAGAGGTGAAATTCTTGGATCGTCGCAAGACGGACTAAAGCGAAAGCATTTGCCAAAAACGTTTTCATTGATCAAGAACGAAAGTTAGAGGTTCGAAGGCGATCAGATACCGCCCTAGTTCTAACCATAAACGATGCCAGCCAGCGATCCGCCGACGTTCCTCCGATGACTCGGCGGGCAGCTTCCGGGAAACCAAAGCTTTTGGGTTCCGGGGGAAGTATGGTTGCAAAGCTGAAACTTAAAGGAATTGACGGAAGGGCACCACCAGGAGTGGAGCCTGCGGCTTAATTTGACTCAACACGGGAAACCTCACCAGGCCCAGACACCGGAAGGATTGACAGATTGAGAGCTCTTTCTTGATTCGGTGGGTGGTGGTGCATGGCCGTTCTTAGTTGGTGGAGTGATCTGTCAGGTTAATTCCGATAACGAACGAGACTCTAGCCTGCTAACTAGGCGTACTTTCGACATCTCAAAGGTCGGCGTCGGTATCGTCACGGTCGTGCAAACGGTCGTGCGTGCCGCTCGTTTGATTTTTACTGTCGGCGTACAATCAATTCTTCTTAGAGGGACAAGTGGCTTTTAGCCGCACGAGAATGAGCAATAACAGGTCTGTGATGCCCTTAGATGTTCTGGGCCGCACGCGCGCTACACTGAAGGAGACAGCGTGTCCTCCCTGGCCGAAAGGTCCGGGTAACCCGCTGAACCTCCTTCGTGCTAGGGATTGGGGCTTGCAATTGTTCCCCATGAACGAGGAATTCCCAGTAAGCGCGAGTCATAAGCTCGCGTTGATTACGTCCCTGCCCTTTGTACACACCGCCCGTCGCTACTACCGATTGAATGATTTAGTGAGGTCTTCGGACCGGTACTCGGTGACGTTTCGACGTTCGTCGATGTTGCTGGGAAGATGACCAAACTTGATCATTTAGAGGAAGTAAAAGTCGTAACAAGGTTTCCGTAGGTGAACCTGCGGAAGGATCATTAACGTATTTTTGTGTCGCACAATATATGTGTGTACGCGAAACAGATACACTGACGATCTGACGTTCGGCTTCTCGCATCTGAAAAACTCGTATATTTATATACGTAGAACTGATGCGTCGAAGCGTATTACTCACACTGTATTTTTGTACACACAACAACACACTGTGTGTGTACTCTATATACGAACCGGACGTTCGCATCTCTCTCGTTTTGACCGACCGATCGACGATATCATACCAGATATGATATATCCGATCTCGGTTGACTCGTGTGGCTGATCCGTCGTCTGTTTGAAAGAAACATAAAAAGACACTGAAGTTTTGGGAGTATATATCCCATTCTTCCAGAGAGGGATGCTCGCATCGCGCCGCCTTACTACGGATGCATTCTGTATGGGCGCGCGCGCGGTCCGTCATCCGTTATAACAAACATATTTATTTTAAATAAAATATACTACCGATTGTAACCACCAGAGAGATAATATTACATATATATATTATATATACATATACAAATAATAAATATTGGCACAAACAAACAAACAAACAAACAAACAAAAACGAGCACGGACGATGTACGTACGCGTACACGTGCTGCGTCTCATGGGACCGCTCGTAGGAAGGCCGAGCGGTCCTCAGTCACCCGCCATCTGAAATGTTTGTTGATGCGGTGTGGCACTGGGTGTTCGCATCTCGAGATTCGAGAAAATACAACAAACACGATAATAATGTGCGTTGTATGTGTATCTTATCGACGAGAGATCCGTCACCTTGCTTTTACATATAAATATATATATATATTAATATAATACATTGTGCGATATGTACGAAGACATATGTCGAGAAAACACACGTTGGGTGTTCGCATCTCGAATTGCCGAGATCCGTCATCTGTTTTTGTTCCGGGCACCCTGGTTTTGTTACGGTTGTTTTATAACGCTTCACTGTGTAAATTCAACTGTAAAATGGGTTTTGAATGTATTTCGCCCGGCCACACTTTATTTCTCGAAAATGTCGACAATTTTTCTGTTTACGACGATAAAACACAATAGTATCCGCCTGTTGGAGAAAAAGTATATGCGCAGTTAGTATTTGGGGGATGTGTCGGAGTCGTGGTCCGGTATCAGTGGTACCGTTCGCCCGGACACAAGCGGTGAGTGTTGTACACAAACACGCGCGCACACTTGGTCATCGCCGGTGTAATAACCAACCGCGCCGAGAGCGCGGGGCGGTCCTGTGCCAGTGGTGTACTCACGAACGCACCGCTTGTTCGGCGATTCGAGACGACGATTCCAAGGAATACACGACTCTGGCCGCTAGTCACACACCACCACTAGTAGTAGTAGTAGGTGTATGGCCCGGCGCCTCCTCGAAAACTGTCCGTTGCGAAAATTTTGTCGACAGTGGGTGAACGTGCACGCACACATTTCACACACATTATTAATAATGTCAGTCACCAAGTGTTGTAGAATACAAGATCGGAGGTTCGCCTCTGACTCGTTTCTCAAAACGCTCTAGTACACTACCCTGAACGGTGAATCACTTGGCTCGTGGGTCGATGAAGAACGCAGCTAATTGCGCGTCTTATTGTGAACTGCAGGATACATGAACATCGACATTTCGAACGCACATTGCGGTCCTTGGATACTGTTCCTGGACCATTCCTGGCTGAGGGTCGTTTCTATTTCCAAGACTGTCCGGTTCTCTAACGCACTGTCCGTGGCACTTTCGCGCTGAAAAACGCTCGTGGTGTGTGTGATGTGCGTTTGTGGGGAACGTCGGGACCAAATTGGAGGTTCGCTGTTTTTCGTCTCGACGAAAGATCCGTCCTCTTAAATCAAAAACTGTCGTTTGACTAAACGAACGAACGAACCGTGTTTTCGCTTGCGTTAACACACGCTAGAGAGAGGTGAGGTCGTCCTTACCGGCGTACAGACGAGATGATCGTCGTCGTCGTCGACGTCTCGAGACACTCGAGATGAGGCGATGTGACGGTCGTCAAGTTCGTCCGCGGAGAACACCGGTCGTCGTTTCCTAGAAAAAATATATATATTATATATGTATATGAAATTCTGAGGACGTCTGGCCGTGCGTGTACACCGTGTGTTTACGCGTTTGAGCGTTCCGCACCGCACACTCTCTTAACATAATATATATACACATATATTTGATTCAGACCTCAGAGCAGGTGGGAGTACCCGCTGAATTTAAGCATATTACTAAGCGGTGGAAAAGAAACTAACCAGGATTCCCTTAGTAGCGGCGAGCGAACAGGGAAAAGCCCAGCACCGAATCCCGCGGCCGTCTTACGCGTTGTCGCCGGGAAATGTGGTGTTAGGGAGGATCCGTCATCCCGAGGTCGTACGGTGCGTCCAAGTCCTTCTTGAACGGGGCCACTACCCATAGAGGGTGCCAGGCCCGTAGCGATCGCCGTCGACAGCGGGAGGATCTCTCCTCAGAGTCGGGTTGCTTGAGAGTGCAGCCCTAAGTGGGTGGTAAACTCCATCTAAGGCTAAATATAACCACGAGACCGATAGCGAACAAGTACCGTGAGGGAAAGTTGAAAAGAACTTTGAAGAGAGAGTTCAATAGTACGTGAAACCGTTCAGGGGTAAACCTGAGAAACCCGAAAGGTCGAATGGGGAGATTCAGCGTGTCTCGTCTGCTCTGGAGTGTTGGGCGCTTGTGAGACGGTCACGGACCTCGGTCCGACGATCGCTCCGTCCTCTCTCTGTTTTCGGGGTGACGAACTCGTGCACTTCTCCCCTAGTAGGACGTCGCGACCCGTTGGGTGCAGGCCTAAGGATCGGGGTGGAGACCGAGTGGCGCCTTCGGGCCGTTTCCGTTCGGACCCCCGTCTCCCGGCCTGCTCGCCCGACGGTATAGCAGTGGCGCGGGGCCGCGATATTTAATTCGCGTCCGGCCCGTCGCAAGTGCTTGCGGATATCTGGTGGGCGTCTGGGGACTCGTGCCTCGACTCCGCCGGACCCGTTCGACTGCTGGCGACGGTGTCCTCGGACAGACTCCGTTTATACGCCCGTCGGCGACGCTTTAGCTTTGGGTACTTTCAGGACCCGTCTTGAAACACGGACCAAGGAGTCTAGCATGTTCGCGAGTCATTGGGACTTAGCGAAACCTAAAGGCGTAATGAAAGTGAAGGCCGTGCCTAGCGCGTGCCTAGGGAAGACGTGCGGGACTACGATCCCGCGCTGCACTCCCGGGGCGTCTCGTGCTCATTGCGAGCTGAGGCGCACCAAGAGCGTACATGCTGGGACCCGAAAGATGGTGAACTATGCCTGGTCAGGACGAAGTCAGGGGAAACCCTGATGGAGGTCCGTAGCGATTCTGACGTGCAAATCGATCGTCGGAACTGGGTATAGGGGCGAAAGACCAATCGAACTATCTAGTAGCTGGTTCCCTCCGAAGTTTCCCTCAGGATAGCTGGCGCTCCGGTGAGCGAGTCTCATCCGGTAAAGCGAATGATTAGAGGCATTGGGGTCGAAACGACCTCAACCTATTCTCAAACTTTAAATGGGTGAGATCTCCGGCTTGCTCAAACGATGAAGCCGCGAGATCGGATCAGAGTGCCAAGTGGGCCACTTTTGGTAAGCAGAACTGGCGCTGTGGGATGAACCAAACGTCGAGTTAAAGCGCCTAAATTAACGCTTATGGGATACCATGAAAGGTGTTGGTAACTTAAGACATCAGGACGGTGGCCATGGAAGTCGGAATCCGCCAAGGAGTGTGTAACAACTCACCTGACGAAGTTACTAGCCCTGAAAATGGATGGCGCTAAAGCGTTATGCTTATACTCGACCGTCAGCGGCATGTGCGGTGTACGGCCACTACTCGTAGTGGCCGGCCATGAAGCCCTGACGAGTAGGAGGGTCGCGGCGGTGTGCGCAGAAGGATTGGGCGTGGGCCCGTCTGGAGCCGCCGTCGGTGCAGATCTTGGTGGTAGTAGCAAATACTCCAGCGAGGCCCTGGAGGACTGACGTGGAGAAGGGTTTCGTGTGAACAGCCGTTGCACACGAGTCAGTCGATCCTAAGCCCTAGGCGAAAGCCGATGTTGATGTTGGTGTATCTCAATGGCGATGACATTTTATAAACATATATTTGTTACATTGTTGATAAAAATCACACCCAACGGGCGAAAGGGAATCCGGTTCCTATTCCGGAACCCGGCAGCGGAACCGTTAATAAGTCGTGCCCTCGCAAGAGAGTTCGTCGGGGCAACCCAAAAAGACCTGGAGACGCCGTCGGGAGATCCGGAAAGAGTTTTCTTTTCTGTATGAGCGTTCGAGTTCCATGGAATCCTCTAGCAGGGAGATATGGTTTGGAACGCGAAGAGCACCGCAGTTGCGGCGGTGTCCGGATCTTCCCCTCGGACCTTGAAAATCCAGGAGAGGGCCACGTCGAGTATCCTGCCGGTTCGTACCCATATCCGCAGCAGGTCTCCAAGGTGAACAGCCTCTAGTCGATAGAATAATGTAGGTAAGGGAAGTCGGCAAATTGGATCCGTAACTTCGGGATAAGGATTGGCTCTGAGGACCGGGGCGTGTCGGGCTTGGTCGGGAAGCGGGTCCTGGCTGACGTGCCGGGCCTGGGCGAGGGGACGCGTGCGTTAGCG
>CAXAKX010000453.1:0-10000 GCA_963969525.1 Ontholestes murinus | reverse complement strand
CGTGTGCTGTTGTGTTGTCGTTGTTGATGTGTTGTTTGCACGTATGTCTGCATGTGACACGAGCATAGGCTTGCTTCGTGTCCAGTTATCAGACTTATTTGGGCACGCACACACACACACGCCGCGCAGCACACAACCGTGTGTGATAAACGAGCGCCCGAACATACACGGATAAATACATGTTGTACATCAATGTGCGCACTAAAGTACGTGTACGTGTACGTACGTCGTGATCGTACACCTCGAAAATATGCATTCATTTATTCATATATTTGAAGAAATTAAAATTGATAATTTTTTTTGATGATGATGTGATGATGTGTGTGTGTATAGAGCAGAGACGCCGAAAATCGTCGGGTCGGTCTCTGTTCGCGCACATCAGTTCACATAATATATTTTCATCATCGAGAGAGAGAGACACACACAAAAATAAAAAAAAAAAACCACCACACACAGACTATCTCGTTCGATCTTATCATCGCATGTTGTTGTGAAAGAAGAACGAGTGTTGTGAGTGTTGTGTGTGTGGAGAAAAAGAGGCGACTAAAACCATTACTACTTCTTACATTAGTTTAGTTGTAGAGTTAATGGGCGGCAGGTACACCTATTTTTATTAACAACACAAAAATTTATTTTAACAACGAACGAAAGGAGAGAAGAGTACATTGTACACATTTTTTTTTTTTTTTAACAAAAATAATGTGGGTGTTCTTAAAATTATTACGAACGAAAAATGTTAATAAATTAATAAAATATTTATTTCATCCATCATCATACCAGTTTTATTCAGCCACAGCAGTTAAACATAAAATAACAATAATATAAATAATAAATAAAAATATTAATTGATGATATGATGATATATAATAATAATGCTGCTGGTAAAAATTACAATGGATAAACGATATTTTTTTTTTAAATGATCGATGGGCGTTATTCTGTACACGAATGGACATCAGATCTGCGGCCGTTATTCGGTACACGAATAGGCATCACATCTGCGGCCGTTATTCGGTACACGAATAGGGATCACATTTGCGGCCGCTATTCGGTACGTAAAGTGATATAATTAATTACCGTTTTTCTGTACCCATATCCGTAACGAATGTATGTTAAATAAGGCGTGAGTGGTGGTTAAATTTCGCAATTTTCACACTTACCACCAATGTTTCCTTTCGTTTCGAACGAGCGAATGGACGAATTTTATATTATCGTATAGTAAAAGAACTTTCGACAGTCATCCGGTACCGGTGTGCGATTGACCTATATGTGGCGGCCGGTGGGTCGATGTGCACGATGCTAAAAGCGAAATTTCGATCGACACGAAATAATTTCGAAATTTTTACCACGGTTCGCATTTATTTCCGCTCGTCGATGTGTCCTTTCGTATCGCGTAAGCGAATTAACGAATATTATATTTTAATATTATAAAAATAATTTCGACAAGAAATAATTTCGAAACTTTTACCACGGTTCGCAATTTATTTCCGCTCGTCGATCTTTTTTCCTTACGTTTCGTGCGAGCGAACGAACGAACGAACGAACGAATATTATATTATCGAATGATAAAAGAAATTTCGACAGTCATTCTGTACCGGTGTGGCGGTCGGTCGGTGTGCACGGTGCGAAAAGCGAAATTTCGATCGACACGAAATAATTACGAAATTTTTACCACGGTTCGCATTTATTTCCGCTCGTCGATGTGTCCTTTCGTATCGCGTAAGCGAATTAACGAATATTATATTTTAATATAATAAAAATAATTTCTGCCGTTATTCGGTACCTATGTACGAAAAACCTATATGTGGCGGTCGGTCGGTCGGTGTGCACGGAGCTAAAACCGAAATTTCGACAAGAAATAATTTCGAAATAATTTCGAAACTTTTACCACGGTTCGCAATTTATTTCCGCTCGTCGATCTTTTTTCCTTACGTTTCGTGCGAGCGAACGAACGAACGAACGAACGAATATTATATTATCGAATGATAAAAGAAATTTCGACAGTCATTCTGTACCGGTGTGGCGGTCGGTCGGTGTGCACGGTGCGAAAAGCGAAATTTCGATCGACACGAAATAATTACGAAATTTTTACCACGGTTCGCATTTATTTCCGCTCGTCGATGTGTCCTTTCGTATCGCGTAAGCGAATTAACGCATATTATATTTTAATATTATAAAAATAATTTCGACAAGAAATAATTTCGAAACTTTTACCACGGTTCGCAATTAATTTCCGCTCGTCGATCTTTTTTCCTTACGTTTCCTGCGAGCGAGCGAACGAACGAATATTATATTATCGAATGATAAAAGAAATTTCGACAGTCATTCTGTACCGGTGTGGCGGTCGGTCGGTGTGCACGGTGCGAAAAGCGAAATTTCGATCGACACGAAATAATTACGAAATTTTTACCACGGTTCACATTTATTTCCGCTCGTCGATGTGTCCTTTCGTATCGCGTAAGCGAATTAACGAAAATTTTATTTTAATAAAATAAAAATAATTTCTGCCGTTATTCTGTACATGTGTACGAAAAATATATATGTGAGGCGGTCGGTCGGTGTGCACGATGCCAAAAGCGTTATTCGGTACGGGCGTGCGAAATAATTGTACGCGGCGGTCGGTCGGTGTGCACGATGCTAAAAGCGTTACTCGGTACCTGTGTGCGAAAAACCTAAAGTCGAACGTTTTGACTTCGGTCCGCTTTATTTCCACTCGCCGATCTGTCCTTTCGCATCGCGTAAGCGAATTAACGAAAATTCTATTTTAATAAAATAAAAATAATTTCTGCCGTTATTCCGTACCTATGTACGAAAAATATATATGTGAGGCGGTCGGTCGGTGTGCACGATGCCAAAAGCGTTATTCGGTACGGGCGTGCGAAATAATTGTACGCGGCGGTCGGTCGGTGTGCACGATGCTAAAAGCGTTATTCGGTACCTGTGTGCGAAAAACCTAAAGTTCACTTCGGTCCGCTTTATTTCCACTCGCCGATCTGTCCTTTCGCATCGCGTAAGCGAATTAACGTAAATTTTATTTTATTAAAATAAAAATAATTTCTGCCGTTATTCGGTACCTGTGTACGAAAAACATATATATGAGGCGGTCGGTCGGTGTGCACGATGCCAAAAGCGTTATTCGGTACGGGCGTGCGAAATAATTGTACGCGGCGGTCGGTCGGTGTGCACGATGCTAAAAGCGTTATTCGGTACCTGTGTGCGAAAAACCTAAAGTCGAACGTTTTCACTTCGGTCCGCTTTATTTCCACTCGCCGATCTGTCCTTTCGCATCGCGTAAGCGAATTAACGAAAATTTTATTTTATTAAAATAAAAATAATTTCTGCCTGTGTACGAAAAACATATATATGAGGCGGTCGGTCGGTGCGAATAAGCGAATTGACGAAAATTTTATTTTAATATAATAAAAATAATTTCTGCCGTTATTCGGTACCTGTGTAAGAAAAACATATATATGAGGCGGTCGGTCGGTGCGAATAAGCGAATTGACGAAAATTTTATTTTAATAAAATAAAAATAATTTCTGCCGTTATTCCGTACCTATGTACGAAAAATATATATGTGAGGCGGTCGGTCGGTGTGCACGATGCCAAAAGCGTTATTCGGTACGGGCGTGCGAAATAATTGTACGCGGCGGTCGGTCGGTGTGCACGATGCTAAAAGCGTTATTCGGTACCTGTGTGCGAAAAACCTAAAGTCGAACGTTTTCACTTCGGTCCGCTTTATTTCCACTCGCCGATCTGTCCTTTCGCATCGTGTAAGCGAATTAACGAAAATTTTATTTTATGAAAATAAAAATAATTTCTGCCGTTATTCGGTACCTGTGTACGAAAAACATATATATGAGGCGGTCGGTCGGTGCGAATAAGCGAATTGACGAAAATTTTATTTTATTAAAATAAAAATAATTTCTGCCGTTATTCGGTACCTATGTACGAAAAATATATATGTGAGGCGGTCGGTCGGTGTGCACGATGCCAAAAGCGTTATTCGGTACGGGCGTGCGAAATAATTGTACGCGGCGGTCGGTCGGTGTGCACGATGCTAAAAGCGTTATTCGGTACCTGTGTGCGAAAAACCTAAAGTCGAACGTTTTCACTTCGGTCCGCTTTATTTCCACTCGCCGATCTGTCCTTTCGCATCGTGTAAGCGAATTAACGAAAATTTTATTTTATTAAAATAAAAATAATTTCTGCCGTTATTCGGTACCTGTGTACGAAAAACATATATATGAGGCGGTCGGTCGGTGCGAATAAGCGAATTGACGAAAATTTTATTTTATTAAAATAAAAATAATTTCTGCCGTTATTCGGTACCTGTGTACGAAAAACATATATATGAGGCGGTCGGTCGGTGCGAATAAGCGAATTGACGAAAATTTTATTTTATTAAAATAAAAATAATTTCTGCCGTTATTCGGTACCTGTGTACGAAAAACATATATATTAGGCGGTCGGTCGGTGCGAATAAGCGAATTGACGAAAATTTTATTTTAATATAATAAAAATAATTTCTGCCGTTATTCGGTACCTGTGTACGAAAAACATATATATGAGGCGGTCGGTCGGTGTGCACGATGCTAAAAGCGTTATTCGGTACGGGCGGGCGAAAAACTTATATGCGGCGGTCGGTCGGTGTGCACGATGCCGAGAGCGTTATTCGGTACCTGTGTGCGAGAGACATATATATATGGTGGTGCACGGTGCGATGAGCGAATTTTCATTTTACGCAAATAAAGTCGAGTATTACGCTTCGTTTCGTCTTGTTTCACACACAAATGATATTTTCGGGCAGTGCTAAGTGGAAAAATAAAAATAAAATTTCTCGCCGTTATTCTGTACAAATATGCATCAAACAGCTGTATGGGCGGTGCAGGTCGAAAGCGTTATTCGGTACCGGTGTGCGAAAAACCTAATGTCGAACGTTTTAACTTCGGTCCGCTTTATTTCCACTCGCCGATGTGTCCTTTCGTATCGAGTAAGCGAATTAACGAAAATTTTATTTTAATAAAATAAAAATAATTTCTGCCGTTATTCGATACCTATGTACGAGAAACATATATATGAGGCGGTCGGTCGGTCGGTCGGTCGGCGCGCACGATGCTAAAAGCGTTATTCGGTACGGGCGTGCGAAAAACTTAAATGCGGCGGTCGGTCGGTGCGCACGATGCCGAAAGCGTTATTCGGTACCTGTGTGCGAGAGACATATATATGGTGGTGCACGGTGCGATGAGCGAATTTTCGATTTACGCAAATAAAGTCGAGTATTACGCTTCGTTTCGTCTTGTTTCACACACAAATGATATTTTCGGGCAGCGCTAGGTGGAAAAATAAAAATTTAATTTCTCGCCGTTATTCTGTACAAATATGCATCAAACAGCTATATGGGTGGTGCAGGTCGTTCGGGTGAAAAGTGGAAGATTGAAAAAGAACGACCAGGCGAGCAGTATATGTATATATATCGCAAAGAAACGCCGAAATAAATATCCTTTTGGCTTTAATAAACCGTCGCATGGGTAAAATAAAATTTTTAACAAATTTTTGCCCTATGCGACGGACGGAGAGACGAACGACGAACAACGGCGGGCGACGACACACGGCAACGGGCGACGACACAACAACCAGTGTAGTGTAATGCCATTATATACGTTACGTGTAATAAGTCGGCCGGCGTGTTTTTAGTTTTTATCTCTTGTGGGGGAACGCGAGGTCTCAGTGTGTTCACCAAGCTGCTACTTCTCTAGTATTATATATAATATATAATAAGAAGATGTGTGTGGTTTTGCGTGTTCGGTGTGCCTCATATAATCGTTCCCCATCATATTAATACACATAAAATATCATCATCGTCTGTTGAAAATAAAATCACGGCCTCACGTGTCTGGACAGTTCGATGTATTTAATAAAACGACGACGAACCGGAGAGACGAACGACGAACAACGGCGGGCGACGACACACGGCAACGGGCGACACAACAACACCAGTGTAGTAGTGTAATGCCATTATATACGTTACGTGTAATAAGTCGGCCGGCGTGTTTTTAGTTTTTATCTCTTGTGGGGGAACGCGAGGTCTCAGTGTGTTCACCAAGCTGCTACTTCTCTAGTATTATATATAATATATAATAAGAAGATGTGTGTGGTTTTGCGTGTTCGGTGTGCCTCATATAATCGTTCCCCATCATATTAATACACATAAAATATCATCATCGTCTGTTGAAAATAAAATCACGGCCTCACGTGTCTGGACAGTTCGATGTATTTAATAAAACGACGACGAAACCGGAGAGACGAACGAGGAACAACGGCGGGCGACGACACACGGCAACGGGCGACACAACAACACCAGTGTAGTAGTGTAATGCCATTATATACGTTACGTGTAATAAGTCGGCCGGCGTGTTTTTAGTTTTATCTCTTGTTTGGGGGAACGCCGAGGTCTCAGTGTTGCACCAATCTGCTACTCTATTATAATATATAATAAGATGTGTGTGGTTTGTGTGTCGGTTGTGCCTCATACAAAAATCGTTCCCCGTATTTTACTACATATATAAATATATATCATCATCGTGTTATTATCGTCTGTTGAAAATAAAATCACGGCCTCGCCGTGTCTGGACAGTTCGATGTTTTAATAAAACGAGACGCGAGAAATCAGTTGCCGCCCGAGGAAATTTTTTTCTTGTCTCTCACCCACCATATATATATACCGTCTGTTGAATATAAAATCACGGCCTCGCCGTGTCCGGACAGTTCGGTGTTGAAAACTCTAACAGGTAGTTTGAACCTGTCCGAATAGCACGTTCGCGGGACCCATTTCGTATATTCGTTTATGCGTATGGCCCTTATGCGAGCAACATGTAGACTGAACATGTAATAT
Organism: Ontholestes murinus; assembly: GCA_963969525.1. Classification (NCBI taxonomy): domain Eukaryota; kingdom Metazoa; phylum Arthropoda; class Insecta; order Coleoptera; family Staphylinidae; genus Ontholestes; species Ontholestes murinus. The sequence continues at coordinate 3,105 of CAXAKX010000453.1, read as the reverse complement.
TTTTAAAGTAGCGGTGCGTAAAAACTCCGTGAAAATTCAAATGCAATAACTCACCGAATTCCGAGCGAGAATGAAAACTTATGTTGATTGAAATATATATATCATCATAAAGTCAGACGTTCGGGGGACCCGAGCGCGTGGTCCCCTTGGCCAAGACGATGATTTTCAATCTAACGAACAATGATGTTTTTTGTAGTGTGTGTAAGCCTTGGCGAGATGTGAAATTTATAAAATTTCTCTTCTCTCTCATGCCATATATATGATATATTGATGCATTTCGGAGTTGTGTGGACCGAGAGTCTCTCCACTCCTATTCTTGGTGTTCACACCGCCGGCCGGCCGCCGTGTGCTCGTGTACATGTGCCGTCGTGTGCTGACGTGTGTGTCTCCGGGCGCATTATCAAACAAAAAAATTCGTGGGTCTGCATAAATGTGTGAACGTCTAGTCGCAATATCGCCGTAGCACAACCGCCGCCCCGCGTTTCGTGTCTTTTACACAAGTTGCATCACGTCCACCGTCTTGACCCCGCCACAGGGGCGGGATAGGTGTTTTACTGGCGTGCTCTGTATACCAATGGAGTGACACGTTAACGTCGGGGGTCCGTGCACGCGTAAACCGGGATATGTGCGATGTTCCGTTCAGCAGAGAGCAGAATTACGAATTCTTGGTGTTCACACCGCCGGCCGGCCGCCGTGTGCTCGTGTACATGTGCCGTCGTGTGCTCACGTGTGTGTCTCCGGGCGCATTATCAAACAAAAAAAGTCGTGGGTCTGCATAAATGTGTGAACGTCTAGTCGTAATATCGCCGTAGCACAACCGCCGCCCCGCGTTTCGTGTCTTTTACACAAGTTGCATCACGTCCACCGTCTTGACCCCGCCACAGGGGCGGGATAGGTGTTTTACTGGCGTGCTCTGTATACCAATGGAGTGACACGTTAACGTCGGGGGTCCGTGCACGCGTAAACCGGGATATGTGCGATGTTCCGTTCAGCAGAGCAGAATTTCGAACCACCTCTTTATTATAAATAAATGAGCTCGTCGTTACACCGGGCGCGCGCGCGCGTAAGCGCCGCCGCTCGAGTGTGCGCGACTAAACACAGCTCCCTGGTTGATCCTGCCAGTAGTCATATGCTTGTCTCAAAGATTAAGCCATGCATGTCTCAGTACAAGCCAAATTAAGGTGAAACCGCGAAAGGCTCATTAAATCAGTTATGGTTCCTTAGATCGTACCACTTATCCTTGGATAACTGTGGTAATTCTAGAGCTAATACATGCAAACAGAGTTCCGACCGGAGACGGAAGGAGCGCTTTTATTAGATCAAAACCAATCGGTGTCGGACGCGAGTCCGTTCATCGTACAACTTGGTGAATCTGAATAACTTATTGCTGATCGCACGGTCTCGCACCGGCGACGCATCTTTCAAATGTCTGCCTTATCAACTGTCGATGGTAGGTTCTGCGCCTACCATGGTTGTAACGGGTAACGGGGAATCAGGGTTCGATTCCGGAGAGGGAGCCTGAGAAACGGCTACCACATCCAAGGAAGGCAGCAGGCGCGCAAATTACCCACTCCCGGCACGGGGAGGTAGTGACGAAAAATAACGATACGGGACTCATCCGAGGCCCCGTAATCGGAATGAGAACACTCTAAACCTTTTAACGAGGATCAATTGGAGGGCCAGTCTGGTGCCAGCAGCCGCGGTAATTCCAGCTCCAATAGCGTATATTAAAGTTGTTGCGGTTAAAAAGCTCGTAGTCGAATCTGTGTCCCGCGCCGCCGGTTCATCGCTCGCGGTGTCCAACTGGCGTGCCCGCGGGACGTCCTGCCGGTGAGCTTAGCCCGCGAGGGCGGCTCAACTTGAAATCCCATCGCGGTGCTCTTCACTGAGTGTCGAGGTGGGCCGGCACGTTTACTTTGAACAAATTAGAGTGCTTAAAGCAGGCTAAAACTTCGCCTGAATACTTAGTGCATGGAATAATAGAATAGGACCTCGGTTCTATTTTGTTGGTTTTCGGAACCCCGAGGTAATGATTAATAGGAACGGATGGGGGCATTCGTATTGCGACGTTAGAGGTGAAATTCTTGGATCGTCGCAAGACGGACTAAAGCGAAAGCATTTGCCAAAAACGTTTTCATTGATCAAGAACGAAAGTTAGAGGTTCGAAGGCGATCAGATACCGCCCTAGTTCTAACCATAAACGATGCCAGCCAGCGATCCGCCGACGTTCCTCCGATGACTCGGCGGGCAGCTTCCGGGAAACCAAAGCTTTTGGGTTCCGGGGGAAGTATGGTTGCAAAGCTGAAACTTAAAGGAATTGACGGAAGGGCACCACCAGGAGTGGAGCCTGCGGCTTAATTTGACTCAACACGGGAAACCTCACCAGGCCCAGACACCGGAAGGATTGACAGATTGAGAGCTCTTTCTTGATTCGGTGGGTGGTGGTGCATGGCCGTTCTTAGTTGGTGGAGTGATCTGTCAGGTTAATTCCGATAACGAACGAGACTCTAGCCTGCTAACTAGGCGTACTTTCGACATCTCAAAGGTCGGCGTCGGTATCGTCACGGTCGTGCAAACGGTCGTGCGTGCCGCTCGTTTGATTTTTACTGTCGGCGTACAATCAATTCTTCTTAGAGGGACAAGTGGCTTTTAGCCGCACGAGAATGAGCAATAACAGGTCTGTGATGCCCTTAGATGTTCTGGGCCGCACGCGCGCTACACTGAAGGAGACAGCGTGTCCTCCCTGGCCGAAAGGTCCGGGTAACCCGCTGAACCTCCTTCGTGCTAGGGATTGGGGCTTGCAATTGTTCCCCATGAACGAGGAATTCCCAGTAAGCGCGAGTCATAAGCTCGCGTTGATTACGTCCCTGCCCTTTGTACACACCGCCCGTCGCTACTACCGATTGAATGATTTAGTGAGGTCTTCGGACCGGTACTCGGTGACGTTTCGACGTTCGTCGATGTTGCTGGGAAGATGACCAAACTTGATCATTTAGAGGAAGTAAAAGTCGTAACAAGGTTTCCGTAGGTGAACCTGCGGAAGGATCATTAACGTATTTTTGTGTCGCACAATATATGTGTGTACGCGAAACAGATACACTGACG